>JAOEHY010028191.1:0-66579 GCA_025447955.1 Psilopsiagon aurifrons
TAGTAGCAGTAGTGGTTTGTGTTATACCTTAGTTATTAAACTGTTCTTATCTCAACCTGTGGGAGTTGCATTCTTTCCATTCTCCTCCCCATCCCTCCAGGAGTAGAGGGAAGAAGAAGGGGGAAGTGAGTGAACAAACTGCGTGGCTAATTTATGGCTTAAACCACGACAGTGATCATTAAAACAGTGATACTTTGTGCATTTTCCATGAAATTATGGAAATTATTTGCTCAGCATTCCTTTGAGAGTGTCCCTTTAAAGTTACAAGCCACTGGGACATCCCCTACTAGGAAGTTCAAAAGTCAGACCTGAGCACTATCTACAGGAGGCCCCATGGATAGTTCTAGTCTTCAGCATTAAGTGCCCAGTCCTAGGCATGAAGTATCTCACTGCAGCAATGTGACTGCTGGAGAGGGATTAACCCCTTTCGCTTCCAATGTCTGCAAAGTAGACATTTCAGCTCTGTAATTTACTGTGTGAATTCACAGGCAGCAGCACACAGGGAAGTGAGATCAAGGTGCCATGCGCATTACTTCCCCACTGCTTGTTCAGAGTGCCTTTTCTGTCCAGTTTAGTTTATGTCTTATGTAAACATTAAAAAGCCCTTATTGCATTAAGACTAATTCTGATAGAGAAGTGCAACTGTAACAGTCTAATTACACTGGCAGTACTGGGGAAAACTCCCATGTAGATAGGCACATCAAGAAAATCAAAATAGAAACTGCCTCTAACCAAAAAATAAATCTATTTTCATAGCCAAATTAAGACAACTATTATGAGTCGCTGGCTTTTTGTAGTTAACATCGTGCAACTGTATGGTTTATCTTTCTAGTTCCTATTTCACAAAAGGAACTGTCCTAAAATGGCACTTCATACTTTTGACTTTCTAATTTTCTTCCTCTCATGTGCTTCTTCCTAGCACTTGTTCATGTGTTTAGATATTTCCAAATTAGCTTTGCGTTAGTGCAATCAGCAGCAGTTCTGCACAGTGGAAGATACAGTTCTTGGTGCACTGCACGGTGCTTTCATCCATCTGTAACATCAACAGTATGAAAAGCACTTTGGAAAAGGCTGGGTAAGGATGCTAGTTGTGGAAAAACACATTGCACCTCTGTAAGCTCTTTGTGCTTGTAGAACAGTTAGGGAAAAGCTGTGGTTGAGTCAACAAATGGGGAAAACAAGTGATATGGAGGATTTAAGAAGAAATTGCCTGGATACAGTTTCTTCCTTGTTACGATGCAGAAAAAGAGTATGAGGAATAATTATAACCTGAGAAACAGAAAACAGTAAAAACACACTTGATAAAATGTCCTGCTTCTAATGGTCAGGATTTACTTTTCCCTATACTCGGGACAGCACTGCCGAATGTGTTGTCAGTGCTATTTCAACAAAAATATAGTAGTTCCCCCCCCCGAAAAAATCCATTAAAAGCCCTCATATGGAAACAGGAAATGAAAAGAGCTTTCTGGAATGCTTTCTGCAAAGAACCATCGCATTAATTCTTAAATCACCACTCTTCATTGAGACCGTTCCCTCAGAGAGAAAGGAAGCTGTGACCAAAAAGCTCCACAAAAGACAAACCTGGTGAATGGCTGGGCTTTTAATAACTGAGGAGAACAAGGAACAGAGGCCGAATTAAATCACAAGTAAAATTTTGATGTCTATAACATGAAACCAAGAATGGATTTAAAAGAGAGCAGTCATGAGGCCTGTACAGAAAACACAAAAGATTTTAAAATATGAAGTTGAATTGAGTTGAATCAAGTCTAAATTTATCAGATGGGCTCAGTATCTTCTAGAAATGGATAATAAAGGGGGAAAGATTATGCACACTATTCTTTCTAGGACAAAACCATGAATTCTTAAGTTAAAAAATGAGGTACTGTATTGTTTTTTTGTGGCAAGGTTTTAGTAGCTGGGAGTTACAAGGGTGGCTTCTATTGAGAAACTGCTAGAAGCTTCCCTGGTAGAGCCAATGCCAGCCAGCTCCAACAGACCTGCCGCTGGCGAAGGCCAAGCCCATCAGCGATGGTGGTAGCAGCTCTGGGGTAACACAGTTTAGAATGGGAAAAAGTTACTAGCAGGCTCCTAGCAGGACTCATGGCCCCATGGAGAGAGCAGCCCACACTAGAGCAGCTTGCTGCAGGACTTGTGGCCCTATGGGGGACCCACACTGGAGCAGTTTGTGAAGAACTGCAGCCCATGGAAGGACTCACATTAGAGAAGTTCATGAAGGACTGTCTCCTGTTGGAGGGACCCCACACTGGAGCAGAGGAAGAGTGTGAGGAGTCCTCCCCTGAGGAGAAAGGAGCAGCAGAAACAGTATGTGATGAACTGACCACAACTGCCTTTGCCTGTCCCCCTGCACCACTGGCAGGGAAGAGTTAGAGAATTTCGGGACTAAGTTGGGCCCAGAAAGCAGGATAGGGTGGGGGTGTTTTAGGATTCTGTTTTATTTTCTCATTACCCTACTCTGATTTGTTTATTAACAAATTAAACTAATTTCCCCAAGTCAAGTTTACTTTGTCCATGACAGCAATTGGGGAGTGATGACAAAATGGGATCTCCACAGCCTTTGGAATTCAACAGCACCTGGTTGATGTGCAAGACATCCTGGTAATGAACGGCTGTGCACACGCAGGAGCTGGGTTCACACAGCTTGAACCAACGTTTGTCTTTATCCTTCACTGCAAGTACAGCCAGGAAAATGTTGCACAAAACCCCCAGATTAAACCTCAGATTACAAAGCGAATTTGCAGGTGACAGGTCTGACACTCCACTCATTGAGCTGTGCTGAGCTAAAGGGCTAAATGCTTACAGAAAATGGATTCCAGTCTCACACATCACCAAAATACTGTAGTTTTCAGTAGAAACACTTTGTTTCTAGCATTGGCTTTCAGCAAGCATTTGCTGCAATAGCCTTATCGCATGAAAAGCCCTGTTGGCAGACAGAAGCAGAGCCACGTGAGCATCGTGCCTGACTGCAAGCAAGCGAGCAGCAATCAAGCTGTGGAATAAATGAAAAGAAATAGAGTGCAAATGAAAATTTGGCAAAACACCTCATCTGGTCCTGATCAGTGGAACTGGAAGGAATCACAGCAACAAGCTGCAGAGCCAGCTGGCCTTCTGACACGTCAGGGGTATGAACACTTTGTAAATGTGCTCCATGTCATGTTGTCAAGGCATGAAGAGCAGTCTCTTGTGCTTCATGGCTTTATTATAGCCCTGAACTGTCTGTGGACATCCTGTGAAGAAAAACAGAAAAGAGTGATTTGAATTATTCAGTCTTTGTTTTTAGAAGGGTTCTTTCCTCATTTTATCCCTTAAAATTACAGTATGAAGTAAGTGTACCTTGCACCTTGTATTAGTGCCACAACTGATGGGTTGGGGTTCTTTGGGCATTTTAGTGAATTACACTTTTTTGATTTTGAGGCTTGGACAGATAAAGCAAGTGGTGCTTGTCTACTAATATTTTAAGTTATCAAGGATTGCAAGACACAAAGCAAAATGAATGTAAGTGATTTTTACCCTGAAAAGCACCACAAATCCATGCTTCATATGAAATAGTACATGTTGAATGGTGCAACTAGAGTCAGATTTACCATCATAAGGAAAGGCAGTGCCTGCATCCTGGTGGGCTTCCTCTGGGAGACAGCATAAGAGGGACTTAGGTAACAGGTACTCAGAGGAAGGGAGACACCAAGAATGTTCTCAGTGCCCCCATTGTCTCCTATAGGTATGACCTTTCACACAAGACAAACTCATGCCAGAAATGCATTCTGGGCCAAATAGCGCTCCCAGACTCCCATGGCAACAGCACAACAACATTTCAGACCTGTTGCTCCTATGCAGCATCTTCCAGCTGTTGCTGCTGTAGAGGCGCAGTTTTGAGAGACAGCCTATGCATGCGCTGGTTTTCTTGATCCTTTTTTCCTATCAGCTTTTGTGTCTGACAAACACCCCTCTTTTATGTGTGTACTTTTACCTTCTTGTATTCACACTCACTGCGTCAAAGCAATGAGACCCCTAAATCCAGGCTCAGCATCCTCACCAGAAGCCCATGCTGTTGTTTTCTCCCCAAGGGACCCCAGACAGAAAAATAGTAAGAAAAGATCCCCGAATATCAGGGGAGCATCCTTCAGAGCTGCTATGCTGTCTTACATAAAGGTACTGGGAACAGATAACAGTAAGAATATGGTCAGGCATCCTCAAAAAAAGACTGGAACCTGCCTTTTTCTTCTTTTTGTTTTGGTTATTTGTATTTTAGTTAATGATGGAGAACCAGAGCCCACTAAGTTTCATCTCTGTGGAACTGCAGATGGGGAAGCAGGGGTGCAGGGGAGAAGTGAGGGCTGCTGCCTACCAGGGAAGAGGGGAAACAGCAAGAGACAGCCATGCCTTTGACATTGCCTGCAATTAGACAGGAAACATCTACTTTTTAAGCGTGTCACCCAGCTCATCTGATTTATCTTGCAAGGATTCTCAAGTATTTATTTTCTTTCATTTTAGAGCATCTTGCAATCTTGTAACAAAGGCAAAAGGAAAACGTAACGAATCTTCAATGCCACCCACTCTCAAGAGACATAGTTATCCCTCTCCAGGGGGGCGTGCAACACATTGCTGCCCTCCTGTTTGCTCACCCCATCCCCTGTATCTTTGCTTCCACTCTGCAGAACCCAGGCACACTAACGAGAAGTGAGGGGTATAGACAAAGGGTTAAAAATACGCTATAGGGACTTCAGTTGTTTACCAACTTCTCATGAATCTCAAGGATCTTCCTGGTGGCTGAGGCAGGGGAGGAACAGAAATCCTTGCTTTAGGGGCAGCCTCAAGAGGTGAGGCACAAACAGTGCATTAAAAGCCCACCCAGGGACACGTCTCCTGCCTGCTCCACCGCCTCTCTTGCCGCACAAGGAAGGAGCTAACTGCTGTTTCCCTGACCCTCACCTTGTCTGTCCAAGGGATGGAGCAGCACTTGACTTGCCCTTTCCCATCTACCCCACAGGAAGACAGCTGGGAGCACTGACATGATTTACGTCACCCCCAGAAAGGTCTCAGTAAAACCCCACCGGTGGCAAGGCATTGCATTGTGTCTGAGAGCTGAGGTAGGGGGAGGAAATGTTTGCATCAAGCTCTCCACTTCAGTTTACAGTGGACTGTCAGCAGCACCATCTTGTGCTGCTCCAAGATGATGTCCTTTCATGACTGACAGCAGCCTGCTCACTGCTGAGCAAGGCACAAAACGAAAACCCAAGTTTTTAGCCCATGATACAAAGGAAGGCATGCTGAAAACAGGGAGAGCATCTGTTGAAAGACATTCTTTCATCATACTCTATTAGAGTGATGCCAGGAAATAAAGGTGCATGCAGTCACTTTAGCTGCTCTTAGGGTGTGATGGAGGGATGCATTGTGGTCACCCCACCTAGTCTGTGCGTTTGAGAGCATGATGGGTGCAATTGCTGTGCCCTGAATGGACCTGCACACAACTATTCCCCTGGGAGCCTGGTTAGAAATGGGAATGGACGCCCAGGTGTAGGGCCTAGAGACAGCTTTCAGCCAAAATGCTGTCAAAATAAGACAGCTACAAACACAGGCCTCTAGCCTCGCTTCCTCCACTGTGGCTTCATGAGCACATTCATCCTAGAGAGCCATGTTGTTTTCTTGCTGCTGCATGCCTATGTGAAAAGTGTCCTGACCCAGCAGGATCTGCTTCCTGCTCCCAGTGCGGCAGCAACAAGCAGACCTGGGTGGGGGGTCCATCAGTTAGACAAACCCTGCTACCCCACCCCACAGCAGGCAGTGTCACAGGAGGAGCAGTGCCAGCACCCACTCACACTGAGCAGTTCCTGTGCTGCTAATGGAGACGCCTCAGCTCCCTCTGAGGATGGTTTCCAGCAGCAGCAGCAATCTTTCCTCTCTGAGACAAGCTGCATCTGTGAGTAATGGTCTGTGGATGCAGCAAGAAAAACCCACTCCTCCAGGGAGGGCAGTGGCTCTATTGCACTGCTCAGCAGTAACAACAGTGTGACAAAATCTAGCACTAAATTATTTGCATTGAGCACCAAATCCATAGTGGTGGCAGCCGAAGCCAGGCAGAAATTATATCTGCATTATGACTGCGGCATCTGAATCCTGGGAAAAGTGTTTGCCCCAGGACCTGAGTCGGCTTGTCTTTGGTCTGAGCCTCAGTTCATAAGATGATGCTTACACACCTATTGTTTCTTGGTAATATCTGTCCCATTGGCCAGAGAAGGAAGACTTTGCAAAGGTACTGTGCTTCTACAGGCTTTGGAAATGAGTGGCTGGGTAAAGAGAGGCACAAATTGCTGCCATGCAGAGTGTGGGCTCTGCAGTCAGGCCCTGAATGGCCTCAGTTGCCCAGCAGGTACACACATACCCACTGCTGGGCAGGAGCACCACAGCTGGCCCTAAACCCTTGCAGCCAGTGGCTGACCTGGCATTGAGGAACCTGGGACAGAGCTGGGGGCTGTGGGACATGAGGAGGAGCAGTGGTAACATGACTAGGTGACATCTCAAGGGAGTTGTGACTGCAGAAGGGGTAGCAGAAAGATCTGAGACATCCATAGCAAACCTGCCTTTGCTAGTGGTAAGTGCCTTTCTGGGGCTGATGGTCATTGAGAGAAGCCAGAAACGTGATCTCAAAGCACCTTAAGATTACAAAATATTTGAAAGTAAGTAAGCCCCTTACATGTGCTCCTTTTAAAATTTCAGTATTCTCAAGCCAACTTCATTATTTTGGGCATACAAGTTGTGATTTCTGAGTACTTTACACCAAGCCAGGCTCTTACAGGAGTGTCAGTGATTGTGACAGCTTTCAGGCATCTCCCTTGGACAGCAGCTAAACATTGCACTTCCTCTGCATCAGCCCAGCCTGGGGTGGTTGGCTTGGACACAGACACCTGCGAGTATCTAAAGTCAGGCAGTATCCCTCCTCTTTGTACTTTCTAAAGCCCCTCAGGTATTAGCATCTATTTGGGCAGCTAAATTTCCAGCCTACTAGCCGCACAGCAGCAGTAGCTCCTTGGTTTATCTTAGTCTTGTGTTGGAAGGGGTTCCCAAGGGATGGTGACCCTAAAAATTCAGGGGAGCAGATGGCACTTTGCAGAACTGTCATTTCTGGACTCAAAGATGCATTCTAGCACCATTAGAGGCATAGCCTCCAAGTGGTAAAATCTAGGGGGGAACCACAACCAGTCATAGCTCCACCACTGCATGCCAAGACAGTCCCCTTACCTTCCTGAAAGTTTCAGTAAAACAAGAATGCCAAGGTAGAGCCATCACCTCTTCCTCTCAATTTATTGGCATTACTTGTTTGCTTTTCCTTCCCCCAAAGTCTTAAATATGACACAAGTGGTAGCAAAATATTGAAGAGATCATATGACTTTTTCCCGTGTTCTTCTACCTGAGAACTGTTTAGAATTAAAGTAGTCACGGTAGAAGTAAAATACATATATAAACAGATGGATATGTTTTGGTTTTATCTATTGCAAAGTAGTAATACAGTAGGAATAGTAGCCTAAGGAAAATAATATCCTGCTCCTGCTTTTTTTTTCCTGAACATATCCCTAAACCCTCATTGTTTACAGAGAACATTTTACATCTGTCCTTCATCTGGCTTTATTGCTTTGAGCACACAGCAAAGAAGGAAGTGCCAGCATAAGGCCCTGGCTGACACCAAGGCTTCTGCCTTACTCTGTGTATAGCTCATAAGGCAAGAAAACCTTGCCTCTGATCAAACCGGAATGCATTTCATACACCGTGTACAGCTATCCACCATTCCCACCAGGCACAATTTTCATAGCACTGCCATAAGCTATTGAGGGTCTTTCTACCTACATATAATCATTTCTGACACTTTTTCAACAATATAAAGGCTAAGAAGATAGCTAGGAGTGGGTGGTGTTCCTGGTTTTAAGCTGAACAGAGGAAAGAGAGAGTTTGTTTATTCTAGATTTCTAGTCTCAGGTGGCACTGGTTGTTTTATTGTATTGTTTATTTCTGACAAGTTATTTTGAATAAACAGAGCTGCTGTAACTGCTGGTTAGGGTGGCGCTTGCTACAATTTCAACTTCCAGCCTCCTTAGGCTCCTTTGATGTCCCTTTTGGTTGTTTCTCAGTTCCCTCTTCCTTTTGAGATACCTCTGGGTCCTTGTTTCATTATGTTGAGTCACGCATAAGGCAGAATGATGTGCTTGTGGTGCAATGATGAAGCTGGTACTGAGCCTGCAGTGTCTGTAGTAGTTTATTACTGCTGCCAGTGAAAAAGAAATCTAAACCTGGCAGCTCAGCCTGCTGTGAATCAATATTTTACAGGTCGTGTACTTTGAAGAGATGACACAAAGACAGACTGGAAGGAGGAGAGGTGGGGGGAGGGGAGAAAAGCAAGGAAGAGAAGAATTTACCTTGACATCCGTTGACACACTTTTTCACCAAAAGTGAGGGAAAACAAGCGAAAGGCACTAATGCTGGGGCTCCCTCACATAACAGGACTCTGGAGCCTTTAAAGGAGCTGTTATTCCCTGCTTGTCTTCCCTGCTATTGCTTTGCCCCAGATAGGATAAAACCCAGCAGGATAAAACCCAGTAGTGTTATATCGTAGCTCAGAGAGAAACTGCACTTTGGGAAAAGATGGAGCCATTGAATAGAGCAGTCTTCCCTTGGGAGGACCCTCAGAGCCACAGCTTCTATGCAGCAAACAACCTGGGAAGGAGGAGAAGGAACCAGCCTTGATATACCAGCCTGTGCTTTTTCTTCGTGGACTATAAAGGTTCTTGGCAAAGTTTGGGGTTTGGGGGTTTTTTTCTCCTTTTCAGACGGATCTGATTAAGCAATTTTTAACTCACCATGCAACGGAGGATCTTTCTAAGGTACCATATGGCAACAAAGCCTTTCATTACTTTGTGCTGGGCACCCATTTACTTCCTTGTGAAAATCAAGATATCGGTTACAATCTGCTGAGGCCTGGATGGCCCGACTCCAGATTATCTGAGAAATGATCTCTCACTACCTTCCACATTTTTACATCTGCTTTTAAATAGGACACTTTGCCTGTGTAACTCAAAGATAAAGCCAGTAGGAGCCAGGCTCAGGCAGCCCCTCAAACTCTGCAACTCCCTGCCCCAGAAAGAGGTTTGAATCCTGTCTGTAAAGTACAACAGAATGGCTTCTCTTGTTTGCCCTATGTTGTTACAACAAGGCTTAAATATCCTGGTGGATGGAACACAGAATTCAGAGGCAGGCAGGCAGGCAGGCATCCAGCTGGCCATGGGCTTCAGCCTGCAGGTTTTGCTCAGCCATTATGGGGGCCTGGAACATCCTGAGGGGACCCCAAAATAGGAGCCTTATCAAAAATGTGTAAGGTACAATATCACGGTGACAGATGCATCTCTTCAATATATATAGGGAGGTCAGTCTTGCATTGAAATGGATATTGTGGTTAAAATTACAAAACAGTTTGTATTTTACAGGATTTGGATTAACCTGTGAATGGAAGGGGAAGTGAAGAGTCTTCACCTCTATATTCATTAGCACAGGAACAATAAATTATGAATTTTTGACTAGCACACCAACAATTACTATGTTTTATGTTGAAATCTGGATAAAGTAAAGCTTCCTAGAAGAAACTAGAATCATATTTCTCCACCTGTGCAGAATGATGCCCCAAATGAGAAACATAGCTCTGAGATTTAATGCAGCAAGAGATCCCTAAGGACAGAGAAATAACTTTGAAAGATTAAGAAGTTTGCCCACAGTTTTGCAGAGAATAAAAAAGGCTAAAACTGAAGTTCTCACTTTCCCACAGTAGTTTAGAAATTCTGCATTCTCACTCTGAGAAAACCTGTATCAAAATGAAAATAACAGTCCATAAAATGCCAGCTAATCTGACTTTTAAAGTTGGCTATTATCCTTATCAAGAGAAGTCAGACCAAGTGGATATGTGCAGCAAAAGGAGGGGACTGGGCTTCTGGAGGTACAACGATGTTTTTCTGGACATGAAGGGTGCCTTGTAGTTGACAAGAGATCTCAATAGCAGATGGCTGCTTGTGTCCATCTTACGAGCCAGCTGAAAAGTACTTGCCTTTCAGGAAATCCACCAGAACGAGACATCAGATCTCTAGTTCTAACACCCTCATCATAAAAATGTGTGTGACATAATGCCTAATGGTTCAAAGACACACAGTAATGATAATTATTAGCAATAGCACATGAACCCTAGGAAGTAATTTTGGTCAGGTATAAAAGGATTATTTGATTTGATCATAGAGAGTTACAAACCAAATTACTTCTGATACAAGAGATGTTATTAGTGATCTCCATGGCCTCCCTGACTCATTTAAAAATTATTTTGCAAATCTGAATAATGGAAAGTGAAACAATACATATTTCCACCCCCCTTTCACAAACTATATAGATGAAAAGACTCTTAATCCACATATGTGTACCTAGAATAATGACTGATCCAGGCTTACTTTTAAGTCTGCACTCCCTGATGAGGTTGATAATGAGCTGACATGAATTAAAGTAAATAAAACTCATGAGACCTATAACCTGGAACTTCTGTGTCTTGGAATTGAGGTCTTGATAATTGATCAACTTACAACACGGTATCATTTTAAATGCTGAATTACAAACAATTTGAGAGAATGATTATGCTGTACCCTTGGCATAATGGGTATAAACCCTTGCATGCAAAAACAATGCATCCCTACTGCAGGTTAGTTTGACTCAATTCCTTAAACAATATGAGCACGCTTTCTTTATGAAATGCATCACACCCAAAGCCTTCGAGTCTGCTCTTGCAGTAACCCTTGCATTTACAGACAAGTATATTGTTCCAAGCACCTGTTGAGGGAAGCACCATTGCCCAAGTCATGGAAGTTTCCTTCTTTCACCCATCCCTCCAGCCCCCTTCTGCCCTGCAACGTAGCCAGGGAGAGGACACTGAGCAGGGCTTTAGCTGCAGATATCTGACGCTGGAAAACAAACGGAGTTCATCAGTGTGTCAGTGACCCACAAGAGAAGCAGAGACAGCTTCCTTTCACTCCTTCAGGGTCATCATTAATAACGTATGGAATAAATCCAGGGCTGATGCTGCGCCGCTCACCAGCAGATCCCCAGATACCATGCAGAAACCCTGGTCCCAGGCTGCAGGCAGGGAAGCCAGTTTGTAGATGGATGTGCCCAGGCTGACTCAGGGAGCTGGTGTGACATCTCTTGGCATCAGGGAGCTGCAAATATTTGAGATTCTGAATGCGGTCTGGAATTTGGTGCAGCGCCCTATCCTCGTTCCCCTTGTCTGCAGAATGAAAGTGTAAAGGGAAAGAGAGATATTTGAGGGGCTGGAGAGAAACAGAGGAGGGAAAACCAGACATGCAAATAAATTTTGCATCTGTAAGCCTAGTTCTTATGCTACACAAAGATGTTACATACAGGCAGAGTTTATACCAAGGGGATGAACACAGTATGTTGTGCCCTGTTACCCTTTATCCATGGTGAGGACATAACTGGTCTATTTTCCTTCATGCTCAAATATTTCAGAGGTGAGGCTCTGAGATCAAGCTGCCCATCCTGTTTAACACACAAAGCGTTATGCACTCTAATTTTTAATCTTTTAACAGCATGAGAACATCTTGTTCACCAGCATCCTCTGTCTTTTGCTCTGCCCTTCCGTGGTGTCCCTATGTATAGACTTTCAGTCCACACCTCAGCAAACCTTGCGACCTGGCTCTACTCATAAGATGCAACAGCTCTTTTCTACCCCCAAAAATATTGGGGTTTGGAATTGCAGCCCACTGCTTATGGATGCTCTTAGCTAACCATTAATCAGTTGAGTTTCCATTATAGTAATTTGTTTACCTAGTGTGAAAACCTAGTATCTCAGTGCAATTGCCTGGCATTCACTGGATACTTAATATGTGCTGTTCATTAATTATTGACAAGAAAGTCTTTTCCTTCAGCCTGGCCCACTGAAACGATGGCTGCTTTTCGAGGTTACCTTTGAAACTTTGGTAGGTTTATAATTAAATCTCAATTGTGGGAGTTAAATGTTATATACCAAACTATGAAGAATGCACAAGAATTCATTTGCAAAGTAATAAGAGGGATCTATTCCTCAGCTGAAGTTTCTATTTTTGCTTAATATTTTGCTGTTTTCTCCTTAAGTTTCCATCACTCTAATCAAATTCCAGTTTTCTGGTATTCAGGGTGCAGCATCTTGGACCTGAATAGTTGAAACTCTACTGTATTATTTTTAAGTTAGCATAGAAAAAAATCCAGAAATCTTTTTCTTTCCATGTTTATCTGTAGTTCCAGAAACTCACTGCTTCATTTACCTTTGCTGCTGTTTTCCCATGCAAGCAGAAGTGGGCATCAGAGCCTGCATCCCACCCCCAGCAACCTGGCCACTGCCAGCAGGACAGGCAAGGGGTAGAGCACACATTGCATGTCTTTGGGAACAGCCACCCATGAGCAGCCCTTTACTAGATTGCAGCTTCCAACAGGACAGGGCAAAAGTCCCATCTTTCCAAATACTTAAAGCCAAGAGTCATGATCATCAAAAGTAACCTCACTGAAACACCTTGAGGCCCTAATCCTATAATCATACACTGGTTTTAATGCTGTATACACAGTATTCCCTCACTAAAACCAATGTCATCTTTGGTGAAAAGGTAAAAAGAGATGCACTAGATAGCTCTAAAACTGTTCTGCCCCACCTTACATGTTTATGTGAAACAAGAAGAAAAGGTGTTCCTTATAGTCCCATTCCCCTGGGCTGGCTTGTTGGAGTGGATTTTTTTGGCTCTTACTCTGTGCAGTCCTTGCAGATTTAAAGAAAAGGTTTGGTTACATACGAGTTTCCCTTTAAAAAAAAAAATAAATTTGCCAGGAACAGAAAACTTGCATTGTTATGAATACCATTGGTATGTTGTGTGATTTAACTTTCACACTGAGAGAAACAACTATTTAAAAACAAGAGCTGGAATAATTGCATTTCACAACAATGATGCTGTATTACGCTGAGCTCTGAAGCTCACATCACTGTTACGCTTAACTCTACCTTTCAGAGAAGTTGTAAACACATCAACATATCTGTTCAGCTGTAAGATGCTAAATAAGATGAGTGCTTTGGATTTTGAAAGGAACCAACTTTTAAGTAGCTAGGGCAGTTTTATGACTCTTTCCCTGTCTCCAGTAGGAGGTACGCAAACCATTCTCATTCCTATGCCTGTATTCTTCAAATGTGACCAGACAGTTTCTTTTCGATAGACTGATTATGGCTCAGTAGGTTGGAACCTTTTGGGTTACAACCCAAAAGGCTGGAATAGGAAACAAATAAAGAAACAAAATAGGAAACAAATCTGCAATAGTACTGTCAAATGTAGAAAAGGCAACTGTTAGAATTATGCTGCTCCTGCTTTAAAGCCAACAATCTGTTGCAGGTCTTACAAATATTGCAAAAGAGCAATCTTACCTAATTCCTGCTTCCAATCCCAACAAACTCAACAGGCCATGTCCGGGCACTCTGCCAATGCATCTGAACAAGGGTCCTGGCTTCAGCAAAGCACTGTGATATAGTAGTAGCACAGCCATTATGGTCCAAGCACAAGCTATTTTTCAACCTCTCTGAAATCAGCTTTTCAGAAAAAAATTGAAAATCTGATACATACAGATGTGGAAGAAAATCCTTCCCTTGTCCCACACAAGACGTTTGCCCTGGATTTTGCTTCAAGGGGAGGATTGATGCACGGATGGTTGTTAGTTACCCTGCATATTCCTTATACTGTATTTATTGTGTCTATAGTGGCCAGGATACTAGACAGCCAATGAATTAACATAACAACTTGCAAAGCTGGTGTGAAATTTGATTTCATATACAAAAATCTATCTGAGATCAAAGATATGACATCAAGCCCTATGAGGCTGCTGGTTGGAAACCCAGTTGATAAAGGGCATAAGAAACAGCTAGCAAAACTGCATTTAAAGTGAAACTCAGCCTCCAAGTGAGCCAAGCAGGTATAAACTCCCTTGCTGAGAACTACAGCTCTAATCTGTCTACCCATTTATAGGACGCTACACTTGCAGCATTTAAGCACCTTAGAAAGATAATCACAGCCATAAAATAGGTACATGCATGTGGTCTGCTAATCCACACAGTCCCCATTTCCTTTCATTCCAGCACCAGAATACCTGCAATAATATACGTGCACCATCAGGACACGAGACTATATGCAGGCATTTTGGAGAAGAGGCTGTTTTCCTGCTATCATGAAAGTGAGAAATATCTACATTAGTTTTATATTTATGTGTGCTTCTGTTCTGCTTGCTATCTGATTTCAAAGCATTGGCTGCTATCAGAGCTCACCACATACTGCAGGAAAGCATGCAATGACTTTAGGGAGCTCAGCAGCCGATATTAGCCTGAAACCCCCCATAATTTAAGGCTTACAAGTTTGGTCCTGATCAAACTGAGCACAATCACCCCTACATTTAGGCAGGGTTGTGTCCCTTTAGTTGAGCAACCTCAGAACAATGATCAGGCTGGGAGAGACCTGGTGTTAGAAAAAATTTCCCAGAAATGGACTTACCAGTGGTAAATCAGGCTAACTCACATCGCGAGGGAAACAGCAGACAGCAGACAAGGTATGGGCAATACAGGTTGATCCTTTTTACACTGACTGCTACGTATGAATGATACATATAAAATAAACAATGCTGTGGTGTGACAATGCTGATCTGAGCCACTGTAGCTCATTCTGGGCACTCTGCTGTGGGGGAGCAAATGCAACAGACGTCATGAAGCAGCACATTTACAAAGAGGAATAGGAGCCAGCCAGTGAGAGGGAGCCTTGCTGGGGCTCTCTGCTCTGTGATGGAGGATGCAGGCTGCTGCAGAGAGCAGGAACAAAGCATGCACAAGAGATGGATGAAGGGTCAGGGTACAGCTCGCTCTGCAGCACTGATCCCCTTCTTGTCACTCATTCATTTCTTATATCTTATCACCTTAGCCTCAGCACAAGACAACTCATTTTCTTCTCTGCCATCTTTTAAACATGGAAAACAACTCTTTATTTATCTGTGCTAGAAAAATTAAGAGCTGTAACTTTGTGTGATGCAAAGGCAAATGAAAATCCTGCTATATGTCCAGTGCATTCTGAGCTGGAAGTCACTAAAGAAGAAATCAACTCCTGTAAAACAATACTGGAGAAAAGCAATTGGCCAGTGTTTGGCTGGGTATCCTGCTTCACCTGCCAACAGATGATATATGTGTCGGCTGTCAAAAGTCAAATTATTTTCCTATTAAAGTTAATTATAAAAACTGCAGCGCACTCACCCCGACCTCACAAACCTGTCCACAAGAAGCCAGAAATTAGGTTTCCTCACAATTTAGTAGTCAGAAGTTAATTCCTAGGAAAGCCCTGGCCAAAATGAGCCCCGTTGGCATCACTGCAGGACCTCAACCCTGGAGTGCTTTGCTCCCTTCCCTGTGTTCAGGCCCCTTGTATTTATTTTGTCTGTGGTCCCCTGCAGCACTACCTGATTTGCAGCATGTCCTTTTCTCCCTAGGATGCCTCATACTTCAGAGAGTATGTACCTCAGTGAAACCAGCAACTCCAGCCTGTAGTAAGACAGTTTAAAAACAACATTTAAATCACTTGTACAAAATCAAGTATACAAGATACAGGTAAGATACATGGGTATGGTACCCCTGATATCAGTTTTCCATAGCACTGTTTGTTCCTCATTAGTAAACATTTTCTTTAAATTATCTTGGATACTCATTAAATATTATCAGCTACTTAGAACCAAAGGATAATTATGAGTTTAATGAAGCATGTACCAGCTTGCTGAAGTCTAACGTTTGTTTCTCTGCTGGGACTCCATTTTACTTTGCACTTATCCTTCAGCAAAGCTACTCTACAAAGTCACTTTGGCAATAAGAAGTATTTAATTAGATTAATGAATTTTTATCACCTCTCCTAGGGATTAGGCTTGTTAAATCCTGGCGACTAAAGAACAACAGATTTTTTATTACTAAATGTTTAGGGATGCATTGGTTGTGTTGCTGTGGCAGTCCCCATAAGTCAGGCTGCTTTGGGCAGTTCTACCTTGTATATCCCTCGGTAGGCGGCGGATATTTGGCAGGGACAACCTGTACCTTCAGTTAAACCACAGAAATCAAAATGCAAATGAAGGTGTGCAGACTCCAGACAGGGTTTCCAGCAGCTGACTTTATTTCAAAGTTTTCTAACTAGCTCTGTGGGAGGATTAATGAAGCCACTTGTCACAGGGTCCTCTCTAGACATGTGTATTTAGCTTTGCTCATTAGCAAGACCACAGCTACTGTATGAAGTAAGGAAGCTCTTGGGTATTTGCTCTTTTGGTGGCTTTTTGTCACAGTCCTACCCACAGCCCAAGAAACCGGTTTTAGATGCTGCACTGAGACACTGAGCATGATCTCTCCATCCCAAGGAGTTTCCCACTAAAGAACTCAGTGTATCACGCCACACAGAATGACACAAAGCACAGTTCTTACTGACACCATCAGCGATGAGCCAATGGGCTCCTGCGATGCAACCAGGAAAATCATTTTAGGCCCACTTCACCAATGCTATAGATGCATCTATATGTATATGTATGTACAACAGTTGCACTTTCAAAGCGCAGTTAGAGATGAACTGAAGCAACCTCACAGCGTAAGTAATCAGACTGTTAGATCTGGATAGCTGAGTCCCACTCAAGATAGATGAATATTTGAAGTTAGTTATGAGACCTTGCAGCCTCAGAATAGAGACTGCAGGTGTCTTTAGTCACACAGTGGGGAGGGAGGATTTGTGTGATTCACATCACTCGAGCCTCATACCAGTTGCACACAAGTGATGGTTAACACCATTGTTCAAGTGAGACATCCAAGGAGGTCATTTGTAAAATGTCACAAATTTTAAGTAGTAGGAAATGGGCCGAGAAACATAAACCATACCTCTAATGTTATTTCTGATCCTGAATCATCTGGGTGCTTTAAAATCTCCACCTTATTGACCTGCCAAACTTGAATGACAGGTGTCATATTAGTCCTGGGACCAGAACGGCAGAGGCCCTGCCCATCATGCTATGCATCAATCTATAGCTATTAGTTCTCTGGATTTCCCATTAAACATGAAACATTAATATCATGTCCCTTCATTCAGCACATCTCAAAACCCACATGCAAAAGCCAAACATAGTATCAAGTATCCCCTCATAGGCTCGGTCCTTCCGACTCCAAAGGCAGTTCTGCTGCCTTCCCTGTTCATGAGCAGGCAATGCTGCCTTTCAGACAAGCAGCTTCAAAGAGTTTGCAGGAAGGAGAGAAACTACTGGCAGCAAAGGAGTTGACAATGCCATCAATTTTAAAAGGCTGTTGTAAAGCAATAGGAGAGGGAGAACATGACATTGATACAAAGGGATGACTTCTGAACAGTCATGCCTGCGTGATTGCACATTTGCACAGGTCTGATACATGCAGCCAAGTCTACAATGCTGTTTAGGACTTCATGTGCATACACATGTGACATTGCAGGAACCCAGCTGAAGGTGTCAGAACAACACAGGGTCACCAGCACACCCGCACATGTTCACTAGGCTCAGGCAATTTCCCAGGTGTCTGGATGCAACCAGGCAGCTGTCGTCCCTTCCATCCGCAGAATGGCTGCATCCAACCTCACCCGCTAATGTATGCACACTTCTGAGCCCATCTGTCTCCAATAATCTGTCCCATAGGACCAGGAGAAAGAAGGAATAATTAAGCTGTTCCATTAAGGAAAGAGGATGGTTTTGACCAAGGAAAGTAACTTATCCTTTTAGCTCATCTCACGGACCAAGTAAAACATGAACTCGTTGACCACTGATGCTGCAAGTATGCAGTGATTTGAACTTGTTAATGAAAATAGCTCTCTGTGCTGGGAGTGCTAGAAAAGGAATAGAGGGTTAGAGGGAAGCACTGAAGTTTATCTGTATTCTGCAGAGTGCATCTGAGTAATGAAGTCACCTTCTTCAGAGACCTTTGCCCAAGAGTGAACTCGATTCTGCACAGCATGTTTAAAAGAGTCCCGTAAGACACCTGCATGAATAATAGCGAGCGGGACATGCTCACTGAACTTACCAGGATGCTGGATTCAAAGGGGGAAAGAAAGATGGTAAGAAGCAGAAAGAATGGGAGGAAACAGAAGGGGAGGAGGAGAAAAGCAGGATGTGAGTAAAAAACTGAAGCTGCAAACAAAACTTTTTGATATACCAAGGGGAAAATGCAAAAGACAAAACTAGGATACAAGGAAGTCACGGCATTACCTGATATATTTATTATTAAGAATACAATAGGACTCTTTCTCTGAAAAAGCCTGTCTTGAAATCTGTTAAGAGAAACATCTTCCAATTACCAGCACTTTAAACTCCAAACTCTACCCTGTCACAGCAAAGAGAGGGAATGACACTGAGAGGAAATGCGTGATTAGAACTCTATCCACATCCCAGCTGTGACAGGATGTGTTATCACAAATCAACACATCAACTGCTTAAATCATTTGATCTTCTTATTGTCTGATAGAGCAAATTAAATATATGATCTGCTTTCATGGGGCCTCCTCATTCAAAACCTAAAAGTTTCCTTCTTTTTTTTCATTCACTTTTTAAGTTAATTAGAGCTCAGCTTGCAAATCCCACAGAGGTGATCCACGGGTGATCTGGAAGAAAAACTATCAACTCATGGCCTAAAAGGGTTTTTACAACCATCCCTGCTCAGGAGGCTGAGGATGCAGGGCAGACCATGGCTTCAAATGAATGCTCTGGGGTTTAACCATTCAGCTAGGCTTGCAGGCAAGGGAAAAACACATGCTTGCTGCCCACAGGGCTTCCTTCATTCACCTCCTGTTTTGAGAGAGTGAGCTCTGGGGAGGTGATTGAAGAAGGGCAGGGATATGGGAAGGGGAGTGAAAATTGCATAAGGGGCTAAGGGTGAAAAGGGAGAAGAAAAGGAGTAAAGTCTCTGGGAAGCTGGGATGCTGGCCAGCTGCCAAGGCTGAAGCCCTGGCAGCCACCAAGCAGCACCCAAAATTACCAGGAGGAGCTATGGCAGGAATACTCACAGGCACACTAGGAGCTAGCACAGATTTTGGTCACAGGGTGCAATCTGCAAAATTCAAACACATCGGATGTCAGCTCATTTTGGAAGGGAAGGTCTGACATACTGAAGTGGCAGCGACAGACAAAGAGGTGTATGGCACTTAGAGCGTACGACAGACACAAAATGGCCTTTCCAGGTGGAAAAGCAATTCCAGCTTGGTAGGACATACTCTCATTTTCTCCAGTGAAACACTGAAGAGTAAAGGTTGGACTCTGGATGCATTGAGTTATGTTGGAAATGGATTAGAGAGGGCAGGAATTCAGACCTGACTTCTGGCCTAGGGCCTGCTGACCCACATGGTCCCCACCTCCTTTCAGAAATGCCAGGAGATGCATAAGACAGAGGTAAAACAGCTTAGAGAAAGCACACTGTGCTACTGTACATATACGTGCATTATAGATACATGTATATGTTGTGAGAGAGATTGTTTGACACTGTGTTTATCTTCCTCTAAAAATTCACTGTAGCTTATAAACACATTTGTTTGTGAAAGAAGATATGGGGAAAGGACCATCATTTTACATAGTGTTTTTAAAGTGATTAGCATAAAGGCATCTGCACATCTTTTCTGCTGATCCATAATGCTGCTTAGATATTACAGTTCCAATAATAATAATTAATGCATGAAAACTGCACATTCTTATTAGTAAAGGTGCTTTAATCAGTTGAATTTCTTTACATTTAATTCAATACCAGTTTGACCCAGGGTATCCAAAGTTTTCAGCAATATTCTGTGTTGCTATGAGCATAAATGTGGCAATTTTCAGACCTAAGGAAGATTCCTACTTGTCGTTACAGGGGACCTAATAATGCTATCTAATTGCAACTTTACACTGCCATGATTATACAATGATACTTAGTTCTTCTGGAAGACTGCAGTTTGCAGAATAATTACATTACAAGAATTAAATGGTATTTACTAAGTGATCCTCAAGAATACTACATGGCAGAACTGCTGAGCATATACACTGGCTGAAACTGTGCAGTTAAGTTGTCAGGCAGCTGAGTAGATCACACACAATGATTTTGCCTTGTAGCTGAAGGCAGGATCTGCTGTGTTACGCTGTGTAACGTGTTTCACTCCAGAGCACGGCAGGAGGTAGAAGAGGCCATACTATGCAGACCTTACAACTTCTGGAAAGGCCTTTGACAAATATGTGCAAGTTAATTCAATAGTTCCTTCCTCTGGTTTAGCACTGAAATAGTTCCTGCCTTATAAATCTTTCTGTTTATCTGCAAGTGCAGAGATAGATAGGCAGTATGGCTACATCTTAATACTTTGTTGTTACATATAGGCTTTAATTTAATTTTACACTATATTTACTTTATCTATTTTGATAAAACTAATTCTTGGAGGGACACCAGGAAGGTAACAGAAGGTGATCTGGGGGTCTGGATCTGCATAGGCAGCCACAACTGGAGCTGCCAGAGAACGCGATTAGAGAGCAGTATCTTCTATGCTCGGCATTGGGAGGGATTTAAAACCTAAGAGAAAGTGAAGGCAAAACTATAATCTAATTTTGAAAAATGAGGATTAAAGGTTCCATTACTCATGCTGTTTCCACTGTACATATGGAGGTAGCAATATGTGATTTTGCTGGATAAAAATGTTGGCCCCATGCAGCTAGTGTGGTGCAAGTAAATCCCTACTGTGTTTGTAATGAGGGAAGGTTAGGATCATGCAGATGTGTGACTGTAAGCTGGTTTAGTATTTGGGCTGACATAATAGGGGGAGATTGTTCCTTGACTTACTGGCAAGTCTGGGTATTCTCCACCATGTTGTGACAACAACAACAAAAGCACCAGGAGATGGGCATGGCTCCATGCTGCATCCCCCTGCTTATCACCTTCTAATGCTCAAATTGGGTGTCAGTGGGGGACTCCCTGCCTGGGGTGCTCTGGGCTTTCTTTCCCATGAGGCTGCTTTAATTTCATGCATTTGGTAAGCGTCTGTTTGCACAGAGCTTGGACAATGTCTAGAAGTGTGGAAAAAGATGCTGATAATTTCTAGGTGGTCGGAGAGGTCTGTCATAGTACTCCAGAGACATCCCAGGGGCAAGGCTGCCTGCCCCAATGGGCTTTCAATTTAACCTGGAGAATCACACAGCCAGGGACACTGGTGTGGGAAAGTGAGGGAGAAGGAGGTCATTTCACATATGTGAAGCTAGTTCATGCAATACCCTTGCAGGTTAGTGCAAAAGGAGTAGATGAAAGTAGCAACAGTGAGATATCCCAATGAAGTGTGCTTTGGTAGTAGAAGAGCTGCTCAAGGTTACCCGATGCACAGAAACATCACTTGCTCCACACCACTGAGGAGGGATAGCAGTTCTGGCTAATGTTAAGCAGAGCCATAGAGAGGTGTGAGAGAAATTAGAGATGGAGCATCAGCTGTGAGAGTGAAAGGGACAGAAGAGAAGGAAGGTGGTAACAAAAAGGAGCATAATGGGTGGTCATGGAGAGGAAACAGAAAGTGAGCACCCCAGATGAAGTGATGTGGAAAATAAGCATCTTCACTGTGAGCCTGCATGGACTGAGGAGAGACCAGCAAAGCCTTACTCTGAGCTCTGTGGAAGGTCAGGAGCCATGTGCTGCTACTGCAGGTGGCTGGGGCATAGGCAAAGGCAAAGCAAAAGCAAAAGAAATTATATATAATTCTAATCTGTAGCATATTCCTTGTTGTCTGGGAATATATGTCACCTGAGGACAGCAGTGGAGCTTACTGTAATTAATTGTATTTTTACATTTCACTCTCCTCCTCACCCCCAACAGATGCACACACACGAATTTCTATAGGTATAAACATGACACTGGTGTTTCATTATGGTTAGCAGCATCACTTGTCGCAAACCATCACATTGCTGTGCGAATGTTTTTCCATTCCTTACTTCCTTTGATTCCCTGGGCAGATAAGGAGATTGTAATTTCCCAGAAGAAAAGGCTGGATTCTCTAGGAGGCTAAGTCTGTGTATTGGATCACCAAGTATTTCCTGAGACGTTTTCTGTAACTCAGTAGATCAGGCCAACTGAGGTTTAAAATTAAAGTCTCTTCATCATTGCTTTACTGCTGTTAAGATTTTTCTTATCTTTACACCCATCAGGCCTAGGAGATAACAAAGCAAGGACAAGTTCACTGTTGCTGACCAGACAGTTTTCTGGTGGGCAGGGTCCCAAGAAGAATCACAAGAACCAGTGTCCAACACACAGGTATGTCCAAGGTGCAGGGGTGAAGTGGGTCCACAATAGTGTTTTTATTTTTGCTCTATAACAAACAGTTCATGGTGAAAAAAATACAAATTGCATTGAAGACATATCTCAAACCTGAGGACAAAGCACATCTGAAATGGGGAGGCATTTATTCCTGTGAATATACCTGTTCCTTATTGAACACATTAGCATACTGAATGCTGTATGAAAAGACACAGTACTTGTTCCCCAGAGTTTATAATTTAAATTATAAATACATTACAGTATCAGAAGGGGTATCAAAATCAACTCATCCTATGATTCACTGTAGCAGCACATCACCCCCCAATGCTGCTGCCACATTGGCTTTTCCCACAGGTGAAGGGAAAGCACCATGGGAAATCCAAGTCCTAGTGTTCTCACTGAGAGTTTTGCACCAGCTTCAGCGGAGGTGGGATTTCACTTGGGAGCCATTGCAGTGTTCCTACCTGGATTGCTCATGTTCTGTGCATCTGCTTCATCCTCCACGTAGAAAGGCATTTTCTTCATTTTTAATGCTCTATCCCTGGCAGTGTTCAAGCCCAGGTTGGACAGAGGCTGGGGTGGCATGGTTTAGTGTGAGGTGTCCTGCCCATGGCAGGGGTTGGAACTAGATGATCTTAGGGTCCTTTCCAACCCTAACTATTCTATGATTCTACGATATTTTTTTAACAGTAGCCTGCACAGATGAGTTCTTATCCAAAATAAAAATGCTGCTGTATACCAGAATAAATGCCCATGCAGTGCTGGTCTGAAAGATTGTATCTGTGTCACTGCATCAACATCATTGGGCACGGGAGTACTTTGCTTCCCAGGTCTGTCACCCAAGTAGCTGGGATGTGCTCCGGTTTTCCATCACCCTTCCCAGCCTCTTGATCCCCACAGGCAGGAACCCCAGTGTGTTGGCTGGCAGGACAACACACTGCACTTCAAGGCGCCTGGCTTTGTCACAGGGTAGCAAGTAGCTATATTGAGGCATGGTGCAGAGGGCTCAAATGATGCCAAACACTGCTATAGTGTCATCCTCCATGCACCGCGGTATTCTGTGGGGTTTCCGCCTTTGAAGAGGAGCCAGAAATTGTCACTGACTAAAACAGTTTTGCTCATTAATGGATGTTACAGAATGTCTATTTTTCCGGTACTATGGATATTACAAAATGACAATAATGCCAGCATGATGGATATTAAAAAATCAGGAATATTTTTCTAAACAAAGATTTTTGGCTCCCCTTCGTTTAACCTCTCTTGAGTGTTTTAGATTCCTGCATTCAGTTTTTCCTGAAAGATATGATATCTGAAAACCCTTCTGTTGACTTTTTTCTTTTTCTTTCTTTTGTTATTAATAAAATCTGAGATGTCTGCATTAGTGTAACATGAACATTTCGGTCTGAAGAAGAAATTTACATTCTTTAACACTTGATGGACAATAATAAGTGATCCACACCAATTTAAAATTTCATGTAATAATGAATACATAGTTTGCATTTCAAGAAATATGCTTGAGAAGTGAAAACTGACAGCTACTTTTGGTTTACCAAACAGGTAAATGCTGCCTTTAAAGCAATCATAATATTTCTCAGTGCTGGTGTAAACTGTTTTCAGCTAGTTCTTGTAAATTGTTAAGACTGTTTACCTCCACTTTTCTACTACCAAATGAAGTAGCATAGATTATTTTACACCATTTGAGTGGTACTTAAGGCACATACACAAAGCATAAGTCATCTATATTGGTTTTGCCTGACACTGATCTCTGTATTATCCCTTCAGTGGACAGAGATTTTACTCCCACTCCCCTTAGAGAAAAGTTGTGGAGTAATCTCAGGGTCTATTACCCAGCACAGGCGTCACACAGGGACACTTTTAGGAATCACTCTGCCAGAGTGAAGTGCTAACGGGCGTGTGGCCATGTGAAACATTTCCACATTTCCACAGTTTTCTCCGTACTGCAGGATTTGAGTTTTCTCTATTTGACCAATTAACGATATTTTTTTTTGTGTGGCCACCTGACGAGCCAAGACAACATAACCTCTGAACCACATGCTCAAGTGTAGCCCAGGTGTCTTTTCAATAATCACTGTTAAATTTATCAGCAATCTTAGCCCAATCTTCATTTTCACAAAGTATTTAACCTAATGGTTGCAATTCTCACCAGACAGAGGAATGACGAAGGAGTGAACAAGACTGTGCTGGGCTGTGGGTCCTCTCACCTGGGAGAAGACCAGGCAAGTAGTGACTGAGCCTTGTGACAATGAGAAGCACGCCATGTATTTCAGTGATTGCAAGTGGAGTTGTGTGCCACAGATGACAAACACACCCCATTCCTTTTGCTCTTCCTAGATCCACCACCCTGGGACAGGCTGCAATCACTGCTGGCCCTGGCAGTGTGGCCTGTCATCCTGTTCTGGTTCCACCCTTACAGAGCTGTCTGGAGGCTGTATTGCTGTGGACAAATTCAGTATTTCATTGCTGGCTTAGTGTCTGTTCTGGCAAGATATAAAGGATATCCATCTCCAAGCCTATCAGCATGGCTAGCAGCAGCAATGTTAAATCCAGAAAATATCGTATTTTCAACAACTACATTTGGTGTTCCCCAATGAAAAAGTCTAATGCTTTTAAATGCTGATTTTTCAATAATTAATAATCCACAGGGACAATACAGTTTGAGGGTCATACATATTTACTGCATATACTGTGAAGCTTGTGAAGATTTATACAGTGATCACCTGCTTCAGCAGCCTGAATCATTCCAGAGACAAATTGTCTGCAAATAGGAAACATTGAGGGAGCAGAAAATGTAAGTAAGAAAGTGCAGTTGCACCAACAGCAAAAAACCTTAAAACAGGGAATTAACTTTGGTACGCAAAAGCATTTAAAAGAAAACCTGACAGTTTGCCATACAACGATGCACTGTCGATGCAAGACAAGCCAGGGGAAAGATAGTTGACATATCAAACAAGCCCTGACAAACCTCTGCAGTACAGCAGGATCCATATTGTAGGAGAGGACCCTTTACCTTCATGCTTCTTCCTAACAGCATGTGGACAGTGCATGGGCAGCACAGCCACTAAGAAGGCAGGAGAACAACTCTGCTTTTGGGGCTTCCCACATGGGTTTACCTCCTTCTAATACAACCTTCTCCAAGGTCAGTCATCCCTGAGGATACTGGGACCAGCAGTATCTGGAAGGAGCTCTGCTGCATCCAAAAATCCCCAGGTGGAGAGTGGTAGGCAGGAGCATAACCAAAATGACAACCCTCTTTTAAAGAGCAGCAGCCAATGCCCTGTAGCCTTGTTAGGATAAGGCTTGAAGGCATCACCTTGGTTTATCAGTAGCAGAGCAATGCCCCACTCTCCCCCAGCTGCGTGGGCTGAGTTGGGAAGGGGGTTGTTCGTGCCACCTGTCATGAGTACATTAGTAGCAAGGCGCTGCAGTCTTGGCGTTTCAAAGATACCTATTTGTAGGAAGCTTTTATTAACTTGAAGAAATTGGCTCCAAGCAACTGTAGAAGAGTCTAAAATATTACTTCACCATGCAGAACTTTTTTAAGAAGGAAAAGAAGAATATTCAAGAGTCACCTTTGGGCAAATTCACAGGTGAATCAAAGCGAGGAAAAAGTGCTCTTTGCAGAGAGCATGAACCGCTGGTCCCTGCCAATGGCTGCAACATTCTTTTCTGCGGGAGCTGGAATCTGCAACATCCTCTTCTGTGAGAGTTTGAACCTGTGCTTCGTAATTTACCTGTGCGAAATGAGTGCAGAGCATTTCCAAATGCCAGCATGCACACTCCCACCCTCTGCAAAGGGCTGAATGCTTGGAAATGGATCTCAGGCCTAAGCTATTATGGAGAAGCCCATCTGAATCAAGATGGGGCATAGCAAGAAACAGTGTGCTTGTAACCATGCCTAATGTGGTCATGCATCCAAGAGACAGCAAAATATAACCTACCAGAAATGCAACTCACAGAATCCTGCAAGGAAATACGGACTTAAGCAGACCACCTACCACTTTCCAAGGCAGCAGAGTTATATCTACTATCTTTTGTGTACAGTAAATGTAAGCAGTGCATATAGTTTGTACCAGTTTCTCTGGCTCCAAAAGCTGACTCACTGTCTTCACTTTCAAAGACAGAACTAATAAAGCCTGCATTGCAGTTCAGCCTTGAGTTTAGGCTGACATTTGTCTCCTTCCCCAAATGAGTTGCCTGGTTACATTTCATGCAGACTTCGGAAAGTATACAAATGTACTTCTTCTAAAACTGATAATCATCTTCAAGGGGGGAAGGCTTGTATCCTGCTTTTGCTGCTGAGAGAGGCCCCAGGCATCCTGATTTAAAAAATGATCTGACAAGAAACAAAGATTCAAATGCTCCTTGACACATATACATCTGACACCTCAGATAATCAGCATAGTTTCATGGAATTAACTGAAACTCCATCCTCACCCTCTACCCAAAACTTGTCATCTCACAGCAGAAAACATGCTGAATAACACTGCATTGCACTAGGGCCAGGCTTTTGTTGTGTTTTCAGTGCAGAAAAGAAAAAAGAAAAGTAGGTTATTTTTCTTGTTGTTTCTACTCCATCAACAGAACCATTCTCCTCTTGATGCCATATCAGATGTTCAAACATTTTCCACAATTCAGATTTAAAAGCAGGGCATGAATCCAAAGAAGGAAGGAAAAATGGAAAAAGAGAAGACAAAATGAAGCTGCCAGAACTCAGCTTTCAAAGAAAGAAGCTCAACCAGGATGTCTGTATCCTGGAGCTGGAAGCCTGAATTTGGACAAATGCTTTCGCTTTTCACTTATTATTTCAGCAACTGTGGGCATGGGAGAAACTGGACCCATCTTGCTTAATAAACTTTCTAGCTGTGCAAGATGCTACTCATAAAAGGGAACCTAAAGAATGTGTAAGTCATCTGAAAGCATGTGGATTTGGAAAAGGAGTACAGTGTACAGTGTACAGGAGTGCAATAAAGCTTTGCTCCCTAGCCACCTGAAGTATTTTTGCAGCAGCATTTACAAGATCCCTTCTTTATTCTTATTGATCTATCCAGTTCCTCTGATGCAAGTGATTAGTCGCCATGTCTTTCCTCCCAGGACTTTCAAAGACTGTGCCCTGCTCTCTTGATTACAGTCAGTATCCTCTGAAATTGGTGGCTCATCTTCCTCCTCCGCCTTTCTACTGCTTCTCCTACTGGTCAAATTCCCCAATGTCTTTGCCCGTCTCTGTCTCCTCGTCCCTTGGCAGCAGGTCACATCAGTAGACAATAACCTCTAATCCTCTCTGAACCCTGCTCATATCTACTTTGTTTTCGAGGATGCTGGTGGAGGAGGTGAAGGACAAATTCTGTATGTTCTGACACTAAGAGTTTTATTTTCGTTCTTTCTTCTCCACTTCATATGTAGCACAACAAAACCTGATCTCTGGCACCTTTCTTGGCACCACTGTTCTTCTTGATGACCAGTACTGGTGGTCCTGCAGTCCTATATCTATCTGTAGGTATGTGTCTCCTGACCCTTTTTCTACATTTCCAGGGCAGAAACTCTCTTCTTCTTTAGCCCCTGGAGCAGCCATGTCCCAGACCATGCCTGGACCACCCAGCCTCTAGGCTCAAGGCCATATTACTGATGCAATACTGTAGATCAAGGGGTTGGATTTCTAGACATGTTTTCCTTTCCATATTTTTCTTTCAACATTGAGTTTTCAGTAACAGAAGAGTAAAAGCTTTACCCAGGCCCTGATTACCCCCCATCTTCCTGGAGGTAGCTTTTCCACCAAACTTCCAAGTTCTCACCTAAACTGAATCAAACACAGTTTCTTCCTCAGACTTTGCTTTAGCTCTCAGAGATTTGAACCTGAGAGTAAGCTAGCATCCAAGTAATAAGAATAGAAGAATTTCAGCCCACAGTACATGTTGGCTGCTTATCTGAGGTCTCTGAGCAACCGTGGTTTCCACCAGCTTCAAAGGTGGATGCTCAGCAACTTTTGAGAAAAGTAGGTCATTAAATTCCATAAATTTTATTTGAAAAACTGATACAAAACTGTTCTGTTTAAGAGTTCCCAGCAGTTTTTGCTTCCAAAAGGCAATGTAGAAAGGTATTCTTAAAAGGATGGTCTTTCCTACATGTTTCAGTGTTGCAGGTGCCAACAAACACCAAAAAGTGCAGATAGCTGGGACAAAGCAGATTGATGCTTTTACAAGTTTGCAAGGAAGTGAAAAAGCCACCAGAGTAAAAGGACAGAAAATACACAAAGTGTAGATAAGATATCTCACCAGCCTTGAAGCATTCATAGATAAAGGGTTTGCAATCTATCCTCATTGTATTCATGTGGGTAGTATTTTGTAAAAGCACCGGCATCCAGCTACACACATTATTGCACAAGTGTTACTGTTAATACTGTTAAGGATTATGTTTATTATGCTGGACAAAGGTAGCAACGGCGGTAGTCAAGATTGCAAACACTGCTCACTTTAACCCTTTTCTTAATTACTTTTATCATTATTTTTCAGATATTATTTTCCATATTCATTTCAATATTTGTTTTCATTCCCATGCTGGGTGAGAAAGGTGTTTTACTCAGCCCATAATAGGAATGATTAAGTACAACAGAGTTAACATCAATAATTAGATATAAAACATCTGTAAATTTTGAAGCTGTTTTCATTTTTAATCTGCATGCTCAAATATATAATTCTATACATAATCTTGTCTGTTTGCTTGTAGTTGTCCCTCCATTTTGGAAATTCTGCTGTTGAAAAGCGTTACTTTGTGGCATTTGGAATCACCCGCCATTGTACAGTAAAGGCAAGGACATAGAGCCTTTATAAAAAATGAATCCGGGAAACAACTGCATCCCTAGCCCCCTCATTAATGCCCACTGAGTGCCCTTGCAGGCAAGAGAGACCATCTGTGGACAATGCTTGCTTCTCTGTCCAGGCAACTCTGTGCCAACCAAGGGCATGGACACAGCCCAGGCAGCGTGTGTCACCTAGGGCAGGAGCATGCTCAGCCTTGTAAGATTTACAGTGATCAATGGCTTCAGCATCCTGAATTACTCTGGTTTGTTAAGAAGGGCCCTTAGGGAGCAGGAAATAGAAGCAGGGAGTAGGTTCACATTTAAAGGAAGGATTGGTACAAGGCAATTTATAGACTAAAATTCAGATCCCGTCCTGAATTTCCTAAAAGCTTGAGGTATTTTTGTCCAGGGCTTTGCTCTGGGTCTGTCTCTAGAACTGATGCGCAAGTAAATAAGGCTCCTGTATGAAATCTCTTTTAATATGTAAGGCACCATCAATCAAAAGGTGTAATCAGCTTTCCCTGCTCAGTCCCTGCAGAGCTATTCTTGGCATGCTGTTGGAAGAAAGCAAAGGCAGAGAGATGATTTTTTTTTCCCCTCTGAACATGGTCTCAGTGAGATGGCTGCCCTGCATAACAAATGCAGCCAGTATGCCCTGTCTGTGAGCCCAGTTTCACAGTGCGTCATCGACACCTCTGCCAAGGTGATCGATTCCAGGTGTCTGGGACTGTCATGCCAGTGTCTGGCCCGCACTCATCCACAGATATTTCTACCTCACTTGACTGTCAGAAGTTTCCTGCTAATTTCTGGGACAGAGTCACCAGACATGCCCTAAAATTTCATGAGGGAACTACAGACCAGCTCCTGCCTCCCCTTTCGTGTACGTTCAGCTCCTCAGTGCACCATGAAAGCAGGGCAAAAGGAGCCACGTCCCCGCATATGTATGGCTGTGAAGCAGGATGTGGGAGCCACTATGTAGGAGTTTTGGATGCCTTTACTGTTTGCAATTATAGGAAACCTCAGGACATTACTGACAGCCCCTGGGCCGGGCCACAGCCACAGACATTTGCTGCAGCTCTTCTCTGAAACAGGAGCTTCACACTGGGCATAAGGGAGCCCTACTTATATGTACATACACACAAATACAGACACATTTTGGTTATAGGGATGGTGTTTAAACCTATTTAAAGTATGTCTGTGGAATCAGGAGGACATACAAAGGCAGCAGAGCCCCACAGGAAACAGGGGCAGAGGAGTGCTGGGAATTGCCATACCTGGGGCTGCAGTACTAAATCCATGCCCTCAGTCCTTCTTGGCACACCGCAGGATTTCATGTCAAGGTTTCCCACACTGACATTAACCCTCAATCCACACATCAATGGCTCTCTCCCTGCTGGGATGGTTCAGAAGACACACTGCCAGACAAAGCCTTTCAGCAAAGAGCACAGCAGTGGAATCAGATTGACCTCAGGAATTTTCTTCCTTTTTTTTTTTTTTTTGTTATACAAAAATCTTGCAATAAGGGTTACCACATATTTTGCAATGCCAAGATGCATATCATTCACATATAGAGGTTACACAGGTGTCACTGGGAGAATGTATCCCTTCAAGAATTGTTCTAATTAGTGACTTGAGCTTTCATTTAATTACACTCTTTAATGCACATCTTGGAATTACAGAGGTGGGTGTAATTTAATTAGCAAAAAAAAAAAAAAAATGGGAAAAAAAAAAGACAGGTTTATATTTCCTTACAATATAGGTTACACTTTTGATGGGAATGACACAGATCCTTCCCGGGAACGAGGTTCGTACGCTTCACCCTGAGGCATTCTCAGACGCAGCCCTGGGCACAGAGCGTGAGCATGGCTGGGGCTGACAGCTGCTCATTAGGGTCTGCCGGGGGTCTGAGCCCTGCTCTGGGCGGACAGGTGGCCACATGACAAACGAAACCCCTCACAATTAGCACTAATTGACACTCCTGTGGCCGGCCTCCAACGAGGGGTCAGGGGGCGGCTGAGCTCCGGGATTGAGCATCCTGTTCTGGCAGCGTGGGTCCAGGGAAGGGCTCCCGGCCACCGCCGGAGCGCCGCCTGCGACCGCGGGACTCGGCGCAGAGCTTTTGACAGCCCCGGCGCTCACTGGGGCCTCCTGCGGCCACCGGCTTAAACTATCCCAGGTATGGCTGCTGTGAGTGCCTCAGCCCGGCCTCTTGCCTACGCAGGCTACAGGAATTTGCCCTATTCATCCTCCCTACCTTTCACGCCCTCCCCACAGAGATGCTGGTGCTCTGGGGAGCAGATGCAGGAGTCTGAGCTTGCTACAGTCTTCCATATTTCTTTCTTTCTTTTTCTCATTTAGAAACATTTCCACATTAAAAATGAGCAGTAAACTGACCAGCTGCCACCTCTTGATGCTTAATCCTCTCTAATCTGGTCTGGGAACACTGAAATGTACAACTTTCTTTTATTATGCAGCTTCCAAAAATAATTGAATGTAGCAAGTAGAGAGGGTAGAGAGAAAAGGAAACTAACCCCTCAGCTATTTATTTATCATTTGCTAAGGGCTTGCAGGGCATGCTCACACCACCAAGAGCCACATTCACCTTAGAGGGCACACAGGCTACTCAAGCTGTGGAATGAAAGATGCCCCCATCCAGCATGGGCCTTTACCACCTGAGAAAGAGATAGCCCATGCCCCATAGCCCTTGCAGTCTAACAGCAAACAACATGGTCCTCAGAGACAGAATTAATTGGAGTTTGGCTTTTATAACAGTTGGCTTGATTGACTTCATCTGAGGCCTCACAAAAGCAGTAAGTCTTTCAGAGGGGCTCCCTATAAATTTATGGCTCACAAGGCAGGAAAAAAAAAAATCTCATGTAAATTATACCCTTTGAAAATGATCATGAGGTATCTAGATGGCCCAGGGGACTGGGGAGGAAGCCTGAAGTTTTGTCTCTGGCTCATTTAGCATAGGTAAGTAGCAATAACTCACTGTTATTCTCTTAGAGTCATGTAAAAGCTTAGAAAAAACAAGTTGTTTTATTGGCTTGCTTGTGCCATGTCCAGTGCCCAAATACATTGCTGCCTACAGCCAGGCATCTGCAAGGTTTTCCACATGAAAACCAGCAGGTCACAGAGCTGACTGGTGGGTAGCAAACGAGAATGATCAGTCCCCTCCATTCTTCTTGGATTACCTTTCCTCCTTTTGCTGAGAAGCCCCAGTCACACCTAGATATTTGTTTGAAATGATGATTAGGAAACTCTGCCATATGGGAGTGATTGGAAGTGCATCTGACAGTGTCACCAGCATGTTGCTCCACATTGAGCCTTGGTTCCTTTGGAGCTCCACTGTCTAATAGTCGTGTCTTCAGTAGCCTCTATGGCTGCAGTTGTAATTTCTAATCCAAACATCTAACATGACCTTTTTCTTATGGTGCCAACAGCTTTCTTCCTAGCACAGTGATCTTCTTGAAGGAAATACAAAGCTTCATCTTTTGGAGAAATTATTTCTCTCAGGATCTAACTGGCATAGAAGAGAATTTCTGGCTAAGGCATATACAGAAAGTGAAGTATTCAGTAAAATTCAGCTTTAAAAAATTCTTTTACAACCAGCTCTATCCCCCCAGTGCCTCAGCTCTGAGAAACATTAAGTCTTTGCTTTCACTTGGCCTGGGCAAAAGCTCAAAAAGAGCACTATAGGAAGCTCTGGAGGCCAAGGTACTCAGTCACCTGCAAATCATCTAACAAAGTCATCAGTTCTTAACAAAGTGCAGTACTAAGAGCATATTGTCTCATGCATGCTGCTTGTCATTCTCCACTTTGAAACAAGCAGCTATAAGCTCTTCCAGAAGAGCATTTTATTTCTAGCAAAGACAATCAACTTGGAAAAAGTGACTGATTGCTATAGTGCTGGTTTGCATTTCATGTCACCTTGCTTTCAAGTTCTCATTAATTACATTACATTAATTAATTAATCCTGATAGCACACCTGTTGTTAAGAATTAACCATACTTTATTGTTAGAGGTACCAAAAGAGAGCTATTAAGAGGCTTTCTTAGGGTCTATATTAAAAGTGGAAACTCAAGTCCAGTTTTATACTGGACCCAGATCATACCCGAGACTTCCCAACTTCTAAAAAGAGAGGAGGTAGCATCCAAGTAGTAATTTTTTTCCCTTCCCAGGATGCAAGAGAAAGCATGGCTCATTTATGGGGCTGTACATGTGCAAGAAAATTCCCAAGCCTTTTCACACCAGCTGGGGCAGTCTTCTGTGACTGACCCTTGATTTCTATCTGGGCTCAGCACAGAGACAATGCAGGCAGTGGAGCCTCGCTAGAGGGTTTACTGAGTGATGGGTACAACTGGACCAGCCCTAGTCATAGGATGAAAGGAAAACCAGTGGCCAAATTCTGATATGGCCTTTCCTTTTTGTGGTGATGGAGGTTGAGGGGAATTGGGTTGGGCTCCCATTTCCCTGTCTCTCTTGTTTGGGGTTGGCAAGGGTGCAGGAGACCAGCTGTATTGGCCAGAGCACTGCCCTGTCCTCCACTTATCCACATATCTGCACAGCACAGCTTTGCCTGTGCTCTGGGAAGCCCTGCTGTGGGATACAGCACTTTGTGCCAGTCATGTTTCTACATGAATGTCATTATGTTCTAGATAGTCTGTGATGCCACAGGCAAGTGTCAAGATGGTGGGGACATCAGCCACCATGTCCCAGTCTCTGCCTGGGATGCATTAGAGATTTCCCTGTAACTCCTCCCAAGGAGAAGTAGTCTTTTTCCAGACACAGTGTATTGGGTAGCTAACAATGTCCAGACAAGTCCAAAACCCCTTTGGACTATGACCCACCTTAATCTCAAAGTCTGTGTCCTTCAAAAAGGGCCACACAGCTCTTTGCATGGCTTTTTCACCAATCAATCAACCCACCCACCAAGACTCCTTGCTGCTAGGCTGGGTGCTGAATGGTGTCCTCACATCTCATGAATGTCAAACACTTCAGTTTCCCCTCCATTCCTGATTTCTCCCTCCATCTCCTTTTGATGCCCATGAGGAGAGATTGGGCCACACCTGACATTCCTGCCCAGCTGGCTCCTCAGAGGCAGGACAGAGGGAAGAGGAGGCAAGCAAGAGTAGGTATGGCCTGGGCACCACATCCCTGCATCACCCTTTCTCTCTAGCAGCATTTTAGCATCATTCCACTCCCAGCAACTGAGTACTTCCCAGAGAGTTAATTTGTGAAAAGAAATGGTATTGATTCAAGGGGTGGGCAGCAGTAATTCTGTCATTTAGCTTCAGCTCCACGCAGTCACACTTCATTTTTAGTCTCCAAACAATAAATAAAGATAAAATGAGCATTGGATTAAACAGTGTTTAACAGGCATGACTTCCCAAAGAGGAGCGCAGAAGCAGGATCCATTGCTGCTTTTCCTTATGAGAATCAATAAGAAATGCTAAATGAGTTAAGAAAAGCAGAGAATTAAGAAAAGCAAAATGAAGATCACTGTTAGAACACAGGGTTCTCTGCGCTGCTTGTGCTGTACATCCGTGATCCTTTTGTGTCCTTCTTTATCCTACCCTGGCATGGAAGTAGCTTTCAGACTTGCCTTTATTATTTTTTTTTCCTTTTTTTTTTTTTTCAAAGGCAAAAATTTGATCTTATTTAAATCAGCCCCTTAGCAGGTTGGCTGAATTCTTGAAAGCCTAACGCAGCCTGCAGATGTCTGTCTGTGCAGCCACATGGCAGAGCCAGGCTTTGGGGGTCCCCAGAGCATCATGCAGGACCGGGAACTTCTTGGTGCCGGTTCCAAAAATCCATATCCCTTTCCAGTTCATTACAAACACCTATTGTTTGCCATATTTATCTGCCATCACTGCTGTTTGTTAGCAAATGGAAGAAGAAATGCCAGGACTAAATTTCAGCCTGCCCTCAGAATAGTGGAAAGGGGCTGCAGGAATTGAATGACAGATGGTCTTTGAATGATATACAGAACCTCTGCCCCTGGGCCTGCTTCGGAGGAGCTGTTTTGGATTGTTGCTCAGAAGAGTGGGAGGTTGTTGTGTGATATGTGATTATTCCATAATAATTTTAATTATTTTGCCTGTTTTCAAACAATGGTCTCAGCCTTTTTTAATTTTTACACTCACTGAGTTGTGACATAAGCATTCTTCCCTCTGTGTTAGCAGGGATTAAAATCAAACCCTCCATCCCTTCCTTTTTTTTTTTCCTCAAATAATCCATGTTTAAATAAATTACCTCAGCCTGGAAAAGTGAGTTACAGGGCATTCTCCTGACGTGCACAGCAGAGAGAAAAGCGGAGGGCTAGGGAGCAGGGATGGGGGGATGGGGAAGGCTTTATTGTGTTTTGCAGGATGAGATTGTCACCGTAACAAGTTTCAAGAAGAGGCTGCTCTTTAACTCCTCTTCCTCGGCACGGAGAGTGCAGCTCTGGGAGCCTCATTTACATGCATATGGGTATCTGATTGGATCTGTTCAAAGGTACAGTAGGAGTCAGTCAGATTGCATATGATGTGCATATAAATGAAGTTCCCAAAGTGGGGTGTGATGCTTCAGGAGAGACAGGAAAAATATGCTGTCTCTGCTTCATCCAAAGTCCAATAGAAACTTGGGGATTTTTTATTTTTTTTTTAAACTGGCTGGAGATAAGCAAGAGTGCAAGCCAAAAAAAACCCCACATATATATGCACATATATATATGTATGTATGTATATATTTCCCTCTCCCCATTTTCTGAATTCACATTTTAGACCAAACACAGCTCATCGCTGAAACCTCATAAATCATGTTAGATCTGCATATCGGAGCACATGTTATTTGGTTTATAGGACAGCTCCACACACATCCCTGTGCACGGGGCAGAGGTGCAGGGTTCAGCTCCTTTGCAGCACATGCACCTCCCGCTCGGTACGCCAGCACCGAGCATGTCTCCATCCCTCCTCTCACAAGCAGGGATCCAGGGAAAGAGGCTGGCTTTTGCTGATTTTAGTCTCTCTCAGCATGGCAGACCTGCTCAGCAGAAGCCGCAGCTCCATAATTTTGGAGGAAACTGATGGGCACAACAGCATGTGGCTTCACTGAGCTTTTCTCTTAGGTGCAGGTAGCAAGCCCAGGGAGTGCAGGGGACAGCTAGAAGTGTCAAGAAAAAATGTTGCTTGCAAGGAGGCTCAGTCCACCTTCAGGAGCTGGTGCGCTCTGAAGGGGGTAGGGATGCTCAGAAGAATGCAGCAAAATTGCATGGTAAAGGACAAAAGGAAACATTTACCCCAGTAAAATAATCATGAAGGAAAGGTAAATCTCTGGGCAATGCTGAATTTAAATAATACTATGGCTCTAAACCAGGACAAGAAAATTACTCTTCTACAAGCCAGGACCTTCAGTCTATGGGGCCTCCTGGACCATCCTGTAGGAAAGGACATGGGATATGGCCCCACAGCACAGGGATATACACTGGACCCCTGGGAGAGCTGCTTAGCCCCCAGCTGCCCCATCCCTGTCTGCACAGCTGGGAGAACAGGAGAGCTCTACATCCTCCCCTGAGCTGGTGTGAGGAGGAATACATGGAGCCTGGGAGGCACCCAGAGGCTGCAAGGATGGGTTGTTTCCCTGAGCCTCAGTCCTACCCCATGATGCTACACCCACCGGGCTGGGGAGAGGGCTGTGGAGATGATTCAAGCTGTAGATGGGGGATCCTGCATCTCATCCAGGGGGATGTGCTCTGTAGTCTGCAGTTCTATTTTCATCAAGTCTCAGGCTGTGTCTCCACAGAGAGGTGTCTCACTTGTCCAGCAGCTAATGCCCAATTGAAATTTAGATTACTCCCATCCACCAATGAGGAGAGCCTGGGAAGTATACTATACCTCCCTGCGGATACATGCCGGCAGATGAAATCTATCCAGCCTCTACAGGGCATTCTCGTGCCACAGACACCAAAACAAGTCAGCATATATCTACCCATGGAAACAAAAGTACTTTGTATTCCTGTCCCCTTGGCATTACAAGGGGACCAGAAGAAATAGCTTAGACAGTGATGAGGATGCTCTGGGAAACATCAAGAGTCCCTTGGAGCTAGATGCTGTGGTTTCAAAACCTTAAAGCTGCAATACACCTCTCTAAGATGAATGCTTCCAAAGCAATCTGAAAACCTGAACTTAAAAGCTCTGTCTTTTTCTTTTTTTTTGTCTTTTTTAACCTGCCAAGACTTGTATTCTGGTCTGGTTGTTTCTCATAAAACATTATATGATATCAAACACTTCAAGCCATCATTAAAAGGAAGTTACTGTACAGCTTTAGGGATACTACCAGACATAAAAGGATCCAAGCAGAAAACTGAGCACAGGTGAATACAACAGAGACATTTCCACTTCTACAGCTTAAAAGATATTTGTTTCTGTAACTTTGGGCTACTTGCTATTTTCAGTTCAGAATCTAAACAGCTTTGCTTTGCCTTTGCTTTAAAGCTGCACCCTGAACTCCTTTAGAAAGAACCCACAACAAGCAGAGCAGGTATCAGGTCTTAATAACAGGGCTTAAATGCCAGTGTTTGCGCGGAAACACGAAGGAGGGTCACAGCTACAAGAAAGTGCTCACAAGCAGGTGCCCAATTCAGTTTTTATCCACAACCCAGATGATAGAATGAAATCTTGTAAAACTCACCAATGACATGAAAATTGGTGGAGTGGTAAACAAGGAAAGCAGCTTATTGTTACAGGCTGACAGGAACTGCCTGGATTGATGGTCGCAAACCAGCAACATGTGTTTTAAGCCAGCTGAATGCTGTGTAATTCAGTTTATACATTGGGGATTGAAGAGCTTGGAACTCAGGAGAGGATTTAGTGCCGCTGAGAACAAGTGCTTCTGCAGAAGCTCTCACAGCAGTGGTATTGCAGAAGAGAGCAGTGTGGTCTCCCAATGCATAAGGGGGGATGTCTGATAGAAATCACAAACTATCTTGTCTTCACAGTCCTAGATCATAGAATGATAGAATGGTTTGGGCTGCAGGGGACCTTCGGGACCATCCAGTTAAACCCCCCCCACCATGGGCTGGGATACCTTCCACTAGGCTAGGTTGCTCAAATCCCCGCCCAACCTGGCCTTGAACACTGCCAGGGATGGGGCAGCTGCAGCTTCTCTGTGCAGCCTGTCCCAGTACGTACAAATGAGATACAAAGCAGAGCCAGGAAAGGCATTTCAGCATCTCCAGGGTGAGTACAACACAGATGCTGAGCAAGAAGCAAGGCAAAGCGTAGGGACCCTGAGCCTCCGCTTTTAATATCACGAGCCTTTTCAAAGGTAAGGAAGCATAAGGGTGCTCTGTGCATAGGGGATTTGTGTAGTTTAGAGTCTTTTACCACCTGAAAAGCAGCCCTCAATCTGACTCATGGCACTAGCAATTAAAAAGTTACAGTGGCTGCTCAACACCCTGTTAGTATTTACAATGAGCCTGGGGATCCCGGTGGTGAATCTTCCACTTGCCAACACCCTCTGTCAGGTTGCTGAGAAAAATCTGATTTAGTAGGCAATGAAGTACGGGACAGAGGCGCCTCACTCTTGTGTTTGCTTGAAGGCTTGAGGTTGCCATCTCCTATCTTTCCACGCTTCAATCAGGGGGCTGGACTAAATGAGCTCCTGAGGTCCCTTTCAACCTGAATTATTCCACAGTTCCATCATGATATCTCATAAAAAGTGAAGATGAAGTCACAGATCTTGCCTCCAGACCTTGCAGGGCTTTGCTGTCCATCACCCTTGCAAGATCCTGAAGTTTCCAGCTGGACAGCAGCTCTTACCACTGAAACACTGTAATTTCCTCTGTCATAAATGGAATAGCATGTAAAGAAAATGTTACTTTGGGCAGCCTTTTTAGAAGGAATAAAGAAGTACCCTCAGTTAATAATTGTCATCATTCATTCATTATTTAAACCTTCCGAAAAAGCTTTGCAAACTGTTGTGTACAATGTTCTTTAAAAAAAAAGTTAAACCATAGACTACATATATGATATGCATAGTATCACTTCCTTGAATTGGTCAAATATAAGAAAGACTATGAGGTAAGAATATAAGTGATTGCTTAAGTAAAAATTCATATTAAGGTTTGCAATAGTTAAATACAGATCTAGCTCCCAGGATTAATAACAACGATTGAGTTTACATAGGACATTTTTCCCAGTCCATCTTATTTAAGGCTGAGATTTTAGAGATGTGTAATGCTAACCCATATTGTTTAAATGCCTGCTGCCCTTCAAAGTTTAATCCATTTGGAACTATGAAAAAAAAACAAGACTCAGTGTGCAGCGGTGCTATTAATTATCCTTCATGGATTAAATGCTTCAATTTCACCGAGTTATCACCCTATAACACCACTGCTCAGTAACTTTGCAGTATCTTTACTCTCACAAAACAAGCTGAATCACATCATTTCTGCATACTGCTGCTAACATAGTTCCAGGCATCCTCTGCATAATGTTGTTCCTGGGAGCCAGTGATCAAGAGAGCGCAAAATGTGCGTCCTGAGGGTTTCCATGAAGCACTTAAATGGAATAGAAAGTTAGAGGTCCTGAGAGGTGTCCTGGTAAGGATTGTGTGTTGTGCCTTAGAGCAGAGCTCTAAACCACAAAAGCAGCAGAATATTGGAATATGTTTTTTCTGTTTAAGAAGCCAAATCTCTTGAAGTCACTCAGTTTTGATTTTGAAACAATTTATTCTTGGTCCCAAAACTGCAGATTTAACTTCTTACTTGCAATAATTTTGTTGAAATTCACTGACATTTCACTGGAACATCAGAGAAAAAATAGTGTTTCTCACACCATGCCCTGGACTCAATCCTGCAGATCAAGGAATAAAGGGAGGTGGTTTGAGTAAGGACTCCTGGAAAAGGTCCTTAGTGGAAATAATTGGTATTAAATGTGCTAACATTTCTTGCAAACAATCAGTTCAGAAACCACCTGCAACGAAATAGTGCTTTACTCTGTCATTCAAGACACACGAATCATGCTAGCAGAAAATCCCTAACTCTTTCCCAGGGACAAAGAGGGGCCTTCTTCTCTTCCTCTGACAGATCCCATCATCATCTCAGCTCTTCATTTCCTTGACAAACTCAAACAGCAAGACCTGGTACTGATAGAAAATAAATTCTTACTGAATGCTGAACATCTAGTTTTTCTGGAGAAGCCTTTTCCACCACAGACAAGGTACTGGGATACTATTCAGTGAGTAAGATTCAACTGCGGGATTCAGTGTTCATCTTTCGCTCCCTGCAGAACCTTTTTTCTTCAGTTTTCTCTACTCCAGATAGAACTGCTAAAAAGAGCTGTCTTTTCTTGAGAATTTGCAAATGCAGACATACATACACACAGAGATGGGAAAAAAATACGAACAGCCTAATTTAATGTTGGATATGTGTTCTTCCTTTATGAAACTGTATTTTAAAATTAATCTTATTAATCAGTATGAACATTAAAATAAAAAAGTAAATCTGTCCATACGTACAAATGGGTTCTTCAGCAGTTCCAGGAAGCTACAAAATAAATGGAAACAGCCATTTAATGCTTACTAAGTACAATATATATTGAGTTAATCAATGCAAGAATACAAAGGATATGATTAAAATGCAGGTTTGGTTATTAAAAGGTACAAAAGGCTAACTCTCTCTATGTATGACTCACCTCCACTAGGACCAGAAATGGTCAGAAAATTTATGTCTTAGGAAAGAATTGTTTTGACTGCAAATAACTGCAGGTGAAATCGTAGCCAGTTCAGTGAAATTTCCTTTAAGAAAGAAATCCGCATTTTGATGTAAGAATGCAACTTGCAACATAAAAATTTTGCTTTGCGTTTATTTGAATTTCATTCAAACGCAAATATTTACTTATTGCATTACATATTTACATGGTCAGAGCATGAATGCGTATTTTAATTATTACATTATCTTACTGGCAAATTGTCATTTTAAAATGTCACATAAAAGCACAAATTAAAGAGGCTAGCTTAATACAATAAACATGATGTGTGACTAAGAACAGGTAATTTCAATTTTCTTCTGTTAGACTAGAAATAGTTAAGTGATTTTGGGGATTAATAAAATTGTGTCAAACCAGTTTATTAAGATACAGACGTAGAAGAGAGTTTGATCTAACAGAAGTTTCAGACCAAGGTAAGTATGAAAAATAATGATTTCTATTAAAGCTTTGCAACTTCTTTTGATTCATGTTTTAGTATGCTACTCATTTAAATAAAGTACAAAAAATTTTAAAAATACAAATAAAAATCATTAATTTCATTTTTAGAGTGGAAATGCACAAAATTTGTGAGACATTTGAGGTAATTCCTGTTTCGTGGAGAAATTGAATGTGCTTGACATGATTACAAGGAAGGCAAGGCAGTGATGGTTTATTACCCTCAGCATACTGATATATCATATTATGAATGGAAGAAACTTGCTGTGGAAGTCTCAGAGCCCACAGCCTGATCTCTTGTCATGGACCCTGCCCCACTGCTCTGCTGCTCTTGCAGAGATAAGCCTCTTCTTCCCAGTATCTAACCTGCATCTCCATGACTTCTCATCTGATCTCAAAAGGACACCCAGACAGCTCATACATCTTCAATTTATGCCTTCTGTGTGTTAAAACTGGCCTATGTTCTTACTTCATTTTCTTCGTCAGATGAAACAAAGCTAACCCTGAATTTTTCCTCCAAAGTTTGTGTTTACTGGTGACCATTCCTGCTACCCTTCCCTGCCCCAACTCCCTCTTGAATATACAGCACCTAACACTCATCTCCAGTGCCAAGCACCATGCTATTTGAATATCTGCATACTAACATCTAACACATAGCTTTAATTATCCTTATGTAATGCTGTGAATATACATTCATCATTACAACCTCCAACTCTTCTGCTGCTGAACAGCTCCCTAGACAGATATTCCCTTTCTTGCATTTCTGCAGTCAATTATGCTTCCAAAGTGTAGGCTCTTGCATCCATCAAAATCTATCCCGGGTTTGCAGATAAAATCCTCAAATTTTAATATCATTCTGAATCCTAACCCTGCCCACTAATGCACTTGAAGTGCTTCCCAGTTTGGTATTTCTCTAAATTTGTCTGAGAGTGCTCAAATCACAGAAGAAGGCACTCAGTGCAGACTTGCAATCCATCAGCAAAGGCTTCCTTGCTGCTCTTTGGCCAGTTAACCATCTAGCCATTCACCCATCCGACCATAGGTTGTGTTTTCCATATTTGCTCATGAGACTGTCATGTGAGACATCAGAACTAGGAATCAGGATGACTGCGTATCATTCTTCCTCCATCCAAAAGGTTTGTCACCCGTAAGTCAGTTATCTTGGTTCTATGAATTTTATTCTTGACAGGACCATTACTGGCTGCTGGTCATTCTTTTCTTTTTATCCAGTGATTACAAATTGTTGACCCATTGGCATGTTGAGTTAAAATGAGTCAAATTCCTGAGATCCCCCTTCTCTTTGTAAGAGAAACTAGATCCCCAAGCTGCCATCCTCACTTTTCTGAAGCTTCACAACCCTTTCCCAAACATCTGCTGATTCTCCAACTCATTCAGGCAGCTCCCAATCAACTCAAATTCCTCACTGACATGTCCAGCAGATTCAAAATGTCCCAAGTTTCATATTAAATCCTTTCTCATTCTAGCCAGAGTCTAAAAGCATTCATTACTAGCATTACTTAGAATCATTGAATAGTTTGGTCCTTCAAAGATCGTCTACTCCCTCTGCAATGAGCAGGGACATCTTCAACTAAGTCAGATTGCTCAGCCATTTCATTTCATCATCTATTGAATACAAAGAAATGCCGAAAACTTTGCTCTTCTCAGGTTCCTCCTTTCTAGGTTTTCCTCACCATTGAAGGCTGGACTGACACTTTTTTTGGTCTTCCTCTTACGAGTAGTATGTTTTCAGAATCTTGTATCTTATAATTAACTTCCCTTGCTGCACTTCCACTTAACTCAGTAAACACCTTGTAAAAATCATTTTTATTTTAAGAGGCTCACACAAAAGAAAAATGCAATTGCTTTCTCTATCATAATCAAATAGAGGTTTTCAAAGTTACCATGTCATTTAAATATCCTGGATCAGTAGTGACATGGTGAATGCCAATGAAACACCACTTTAATATTATACCGGTATCATTCTGCCAGTAAATTTCCTCATGTAGACAAGTCCTTAGCAGTATTCCCCAGTGATCTCCCATTGTGAGTGACATTTCATAGAGCTGAGAAGTATAACATTGAAATGACCCTAAACCGTGGTGGAGCGTGGCAAAATTGTGAAAATGCAGAGGCTTTGAATATGAATTATTTTAGATTTTAAATACATCTTTCTTTTATTAATCTAGTGGAATTAGGGAGCTATTAAATACAGCAGACCAAACAAAAAGAAGCCAGGAACTGTCGTGCAAAAAAATTATTCCAGTCAAAGTGAGACCAGTAGGCTAACAAATCTCACTGCAAAATACCCAGAAGGTTACAGCTATTTGCACACATAGACCCTCATCTTACTATTCAATGTGGTGATAAATGCTAACTATGCACTTTTTTTCTGGGAATTGGCCCTTAATAATTATCATAATCATATCTGGCTCTAAATACTGGGTGGTTTCTCCACTCTTGCCAGCCCGTTGCCCTTCTAGCTGACTTCTGTGTACCCTGTGACAAGCAGTGGCACTGTGGGTATCAAACTGTGCTTGGCAGCTTCACCAGGGAAGCTGGGATGGGCTCCGAGAACATCTCCAATCATCAGGCTTTCCTTCCTTCTCCAACAGCAGTTTCAGAAAGCCAGAAAACTCCACTGAGGAGGCTGCAAGTCAAGGTGAGGGCATCTTTGTGTTGGGTGTCCTGTAGCAATTTCCCCTCAGCTGCACTGAGGGAGATGGCATGAGCTCCCATGTGTTGGTCTGCACTGCAAACATTTACGATTACAAAAAAACCTCTCAATTCAGACACAAGATGGCCAAATTGTCACACTATTCAATGAGTTCTGAGAAAATTATGCATATATAGAAAGAGGAAGATCTCAACCATAAATTAATTTTGCATCAAAGAACATCACCTCTTGGGCATCTGCTCACTGGCAAAACTTTACTTTGCAAAAACTTCTCCCCCGCCAAGAAATGGAAACTTATCGAAGTAGGGGATAAACAAATAGTGATAAGCAAGGTCATGACCAGCTGTGTTTTGAATACTTGCAAAGATGGAGGCTCCACAGCCCCTCCTGGCAGCCTGTGCCAGTGCTCAGTCACCCTTACATGTTTCCTGATATTCAGAGAGAACTTCCTGCGTTTCAGTTTGCGCCCATTGCCATTGGTCCTGCCATTGGGTACCAACAAAAAGAGCTTGGCTTCTTTATACCTTCCTTTCTTTACACTCTCCCTCTTATTCAGGATGGACAGTCCCAGGTTTAATTCCTGTATACAAAAAGCTCATCAACTCTAAGTTCCTGTTGTAGAAAAAGGCTTAACTATGCATTCACCTGGGATGGCGTCTTTCCAGGATACTTTCAAGCTATGCCAGAGGAGACTTGGCTGCCATGGGCTCTGCAGTAGCTGTTTGGGGTTTAAGTGGGAGACATATAGGTGGAACATTGTCCATACAGTCTGGTTAAGAAGTGGTAAAATTCTGTTAGTTTGAATGGTTTGTCCCTGTGTTTAAGCATGTTCCTTGGTTGCTCTTTGATAATAATTGTTTTGTTCTCACATCTCTTTTTTTTTTTCTTGATGATTTTAAAAGGGGGGGGGGGGATATCTCTCAGGAAAAAAAATATATATATCTCTCTCTATATATATATATATTAGCAAAAGAGAGTTTCATGCAACCATAATTCCATTTAGATCACTGTCAGTGACAGGCGGAATTTACTTAAAGATATTTTCTGTGCTTTACGGTTACTCATTCATGCAAATAAAGATAGCCCTTGAAGCCAAGTCACCTTGCCCTCTCAATCATCCACCTTGCCCTCCAGAGCTCTGGGGGGAATGCTAAATTAAAATCTGTCTGCTCTGGCAGAGGTGGGTTTTTTGATATAAAGCCAGAATAATTATTCAGACATATGTTTACAGCTGCAAGGTTATATTTTGCTGAAGATTTTTTAAAGCGAAAATGTAACTTGGTTGCTAAAGGGTTTTCTGTTTAATCTCTGCAGAGGTATGGAAGACAGGGAAATTTGTGAATTTACCCTCTTTCATCTCACTCCTTGCAACTTCTGTTTGTTTAGTATACAATTTTTTTAATTTTTTTTAATAACTTACAATTTTGGAGTGTTGAAAACATTTCCAAGGCATACCATTTAAGGATTTTCATTAAATTTTTCTTTGTAGAAACAAAGTTACAGTTTTCACCCTTTTTTGGACTTCTGAGATAATAACAAACACTGGTCAGACTGAAGTAAAAGACTACAAGAATGTTGTGTTAGTCACGTTAAGAAGAGTTCAATGGAGGGCTTCAAACAGTATTTAAAGTTGTTTTGCAGCACTGAAGATTAACTTGAAGGATGACAAATGCGGACTGAGAAATGCCGACCTGGAATTCACAGATTCTTTGATGTTTTAATGGCACTTACATTGCGTAACCCTTGCAGGAACAGGTAATAAAATGCAAAATAAAACTTCCACAAATGTGACAGGATTCCACTTTGGGTATTAAACCCTGGAGTACTGATGAATCTAAAGAAACTGTCAGGGGAGTAACTTAATGAGACACCTGAAACACCTCTAGGTGCTTGTCCCCCCTTTTTATTTATGCTGGAGCTTTCAAACTAGCTCTGTTGCAAACCAGGTCTGGCTAGTTTGGCAGACTCTCCATTTCAGCCTCAACACCAGAACACCTATGCAGCCGATAAGATACATAGCATATCCTGATTTTTATCTCTCTCTTTCATTGCCCTGCTGCTGATCTGCTCTTGGAAGAAAATCAGTTATAGTTAGATCAGTGGATCTCAGCTGTTCACCTGTCTTGAGCTTTCCAGTGCCCTGAAAGCACAACCTGATGAAGCTGCAGAGCCAGGAAGGTGGTGAATGCATGCTCTGAGCAAGTGGAAGATGGAAACGCTGGAAAAAAAGCCTAAAGTCATAGTAAATATTCAGAAAATTTGTTTCACAGTAAAAGACTGCAGAAACTTAGTTATAGTATGTAAGCCAAAAAGACTTTAGAGATGGTTGGCTGTTGTAAGCAGGTGCCTTCATAAGGAAGTGATCTCTGAGGCTGCTTGGCTTTTTATTCAGCAGGAAAAGACATCCGGGAGTTAGAAACCAAAGCTGGAGAAAAAAATAGAAACAGATATTTAAAAAGGAGCATTACTAACACCTAAAAGAATCATGGGATGAAGTTTTGTGGATCTCCCATTCAGTCATTTCAGGACTGTACAGGTTTCTAAAGATGGTAGGAACTTCCTGGGAATATAGATCTAAGGGGAGCCTGGCTTGTGTCCTCAAGGAGGTCACACAAGATGGTCACTGAGGTTTACCTGGCCCTCCAGTCCCATTGAAACAGTCAGAGATACCAAGAAAATAGCTTCAAGTTAAGATGCTTGCAGGCAGAAGGAAACTACCTGGAGCCTACAAGTCCTTACTTGCGTCACTTCTGACAAAATCTTGAAATTAGCCCACATGTTATGGGGTGAGAATGGGTTGAAAGAGGAAGAGTATATTACAGTTCATTCAGAGAAGGTTTGCTTGTTTGTATTCTCCATTTACCTGTCTCACACTACATGGTACATAGTGGTATCTAAATCTTCCGTGTAATCTAATAATCAAGAGAGTTTGGGAACAAATTTGTGTACACAAAGAAACTTTTTCTGTTATAATCCCTAAGCCTGGATAATGCTGCTACATTTTTGAGATGCTGAGACCAACATTATAACTGAGCCCATTCCAAGGCCCATCAGCTTTCATTAACACAGCCATTCATCCCCGCTTTAATCTTTCTTAAACTAAGCAAACTATGAATCAAAGAAAATATCTGTGTCCATATGGCTTAAGTTTTACCAAAGTTTGATATTTAACTCAGGGTCTGATTCACAAAAACATCTGCCCATCAATCGAGATTTGTGCATCAATTTCCAGGTAAAACACCTTTCTTGAAAAAACGCACTCCATACTGGAATTTAACACTGAATATAGAAAAAAGCATGCCAACACTCAGTTTGGGGACTTTATGAATCAAACCAGAGTGACTCAGGCCTTATTAGCCCCAGTTACATGTCATTTCATCTTATACAATCATTTTCCCCACCCATTTAAAAACCATCTTTTGTCACAGTTATTTTTTTAACACTTAGGAATCAGGTGGACTGCCACTGAGGACACTTTCTGATGCAATGTTTTCTTCTGTACTTAATTGTCAAGACACTTTCCAGTTTTTCTGAAAGCAGCTCATAAAAGGACCTGTTTTAAAAGAAGTAAGTTTTTGCTCTTTGTGGATCTTGCAGAGGGTTTGGCCTCCTGTTTAACTGAATAGTGGACATGTTAGACAGGCAAATTCCAACCTGTGAGTTGACTAGAGACCTGGGAAGTAGCAGCCTCCTCTTGTCAACCCTCTGCCTTCAAGGTTTCAGTCATGGGGTTGTATTGAACATTTGTCAGAAGTGGGATTTTTGAATGACAGTAAAGACTCATCTGCTCTACAATGCCTTCAAGGTATCTAAAATGCCAAGTGTTATATTGCAAACAGGCAAAAAGCTAGGTGATCTGTAGCAGTGCAGAAGGAGAGGTGCCATCACCAGCCCCCCTGCCTTTCAGGTCAGTGCTGCAGTCCTGTAAATCAACACTACTGCTGCTAAAGATACATCAAGTTGTAAAGAGAACACCAATTCCTTGCATCCCTTTGGGACCCACTTTCGGAATTAGCCTTTGAAGTGGTGTTTGCTATCAACATGAGTAGCTAAGAGAAAGATACAATCCATTTCTTCACTGAGAGTTACTCCTAACTCCTTAAGTAGCCTTGTTGGATGGAGAGGTAAGGGAGTGTGAGAAACCTTTGGCTGTAGACTAACCTGAGCATGTGAGCCTCCACAGCTCAAATAATTGCAAAGCAACAAGTCCATTGCAATCACTGTATACATAGATGAGCTGATATACATGCCTATGTACCTACATATATAGTATATATAGATATATGTGGCACTTATTAAAGCTCACAGATTGATGGAATTATAAACATCAAGCAGGAATTTTTGCAAATGGACATCAAACATATCTCACACCAGCAGTGAGATTAAGAGGCAGTATAAGTCATGATCTGCTATGAAACATCTCTCCTCCTCAGCCTGAAGTCCTCTTAAATCATGACATCATGATAACTCTATGCAGAGCTGCAACTGTCTCTACACACAGTGATCCAACCTCAAGCTCTCACAAGCCACTAACTGCAACATGAAACTCTTCACTGGACCCTGACAGCCATCTGGCTCCATCCCGAGGCTGAGTCCTCTCTTGTAATGGAATTTACCTCCTTCCCAGAGGCCTTATGCCCAGGATCTCTGTTGCTACCCCTCCATTCCCTCCCACAGATGCCTGCCACTGGTGTCCTGAGGAGATGAGAGAAACGCAGAGTTAGGTAATGCCAGGTAGACAGCTGAGGTATGACCATGAGGAGACACAGGCTGGTGTCTGTGCACTGGAAAGGCAGATTTTGGAGCTGCCTGATGTGTGAAGTTCTTTTCTGTCTCCTGGCACACTGCTATGTGCTAGCAGGAGAGTTTTCATGGGTATCTGGAGAGAAAGACTCATGAATTTTTGCCATCTCCCTTAATACCACTGGAGGTTTTATGCTCCCTTCAAGTAGGCAATACTTTCACTTCTCTCCATTGCAACTGGCATCGCAGTGCTTGATAGACTTGCAAAACCACAGATGACTCAAGTTACTATCATCCCTAGGGAATATGGGACTTTGCCTGTAACAGGTGTTATTTAGCATTTGAAGTTCCTGAAATTGCCCAAAAGTTAAGGGAAATTTGAACAAAATGCATTCAAATACTTTTGGTGGTGGAGCAAAGGGAAAGATACTGAAACCAGTGCCATGCAGTTAACACTAAAGCATTTAAATTTCAAAATTTGAAGCTTCATGTTAGCTGATCGTGGTGAAATTTTCCAGTCTTAGAAGCCAGGCAACATGCTTTAATGTGGCCTTAGCAAAATTCACCGTTTTCTTTGGAAGCCAAAAACATATAGTCATTAGATATCTCCTGAAATTAGGTGAATATGTGTGTCCAGTGCTTACAGACTCTAAGAGGCTCCTGTGGTTGTAAGAGACACAGTACCTTCTGCTTAATCACTGATGTTTTAAATCAGTTTGCAAAAATGCCTCAGGTGAACCCTGTGGCCCTCAGAAGAAATTAAGCAGGACTCAGATCTGAATTTTAAAGGTAAATACACAGCCTGATGCTGCAAATGAAGCTAGCAGAAAACACACATTAGACACTGAATTCTCTTTTATCAAGGGATACAGTGGCGATTCGTCTAAATGAGACTTGTAGCAGCCTTTGCATAGAAACATGTTTCCTGTAGCAGACAGGAAACAGAATTTACATTCTATGTTGGTGAAGTCTAGGTAAAGAAAACCGTAACCAGTAGACCACAAATATATGGATGAATGAGACAAGACCTATTTTGAAGAGGGAATTGTTCTAACTATGGAAGGAGGTATAGGTGGGCATTATAGTTGCTTCCAGTAACTGCGAGTAAATGGAAACTGCAAAATATGCCTTCATTGTTTGACGAAGAACCTTCTTGGCAAAGACCAGATATGTGCTCTCTATACCAAAGGATTGCCCAGCATATGTTTCCCAAAGTCCATTCATGAAGATGAACCCCCAATCAGCTTGCATTAATCAATGTCCCAGTATGCACCAGGCACTTAGAATATGGCTTGTCTAGGTGGGACAGAAAGAGCTTTGCAACTGCATGATGGCATTAAACATCTCCCCATGCTCCCCAGGATGGAGCAGGATTTTACAATGGTCCCAAGAACAGACACCATTTGGCTAAAGTACAAAACTCTCAAAGACAAATTCACTCTGGATTCCTGACTTTCACTTAGACTTGGGTAGGCCTACCAGCAAAATTCATGAAGCTTCAGGCTATGTTTATCTTCAATCAGATGGAAGGATGACAAGAAAAATAAAGGGAGTCTAGCCAAGCTTTTTAATACCTAATGTTGTTAGTACAAAACCTTGCCATTTAAAACTTTCAGTTGAAAGCCTATCCTAAGCTTCTGGAATACTCTTAATATTTTTCCTAATGAAACTTCTCATTCTTGTGTCCAGGACTGCACAGGAACTTAAGGGCCTGGGGCATGTTGGTATACACAGAGCCCCTTATAATTCTCCATCTCCTCCAGTTCCCTTCCTTAGCCAGTCTTAGAGAAGAAAAGTTTCTTCAACTTTTTCAGCATTCCTGTTGCAGCACCTGGCCAAGCTAGCCTGATCACAGAGAAAGAAAGCGACAGTGTTCACTGCCTCATCTCCTTTCCTCTCTCTGCATGGTATAACCAGCCTGGATAACGCTGGAAGCCACCAGTCTGGTATGCATCGGTCTGATATGAACCTTTACTGATCATGTTTATCCAGCACACACTCGGTTTGCTCTGCATACCAAGTCACATGAAAGCTGTGAGGCAGAAAGTGAGTTTCAAAAAAGTGATTTTCCTTTCAGATAAGTGCGTTTTACTCAGAGCAAGCTGAATTCTAACTTCTCTCCCAGATTTTGCATTTAAAAATTGCTCTTGAAAGTTGAGCAGCTAAGCATCCAAATCTATGGGGGAATGTTCCAGCGTCAGTCTGTAAGGCAGGAGATCTCCTCTATCCATGCCCTTTGCTTTCTGCTTCAGTTTTTGGCTAGTCTTCAGTTTATTTATTTTTTATTGTTTTAGTCAGAACAACTTTGGGTGCCTTCAGATGCCCACAGGATTGTCGATCAGTCAATATAATCATAGATCCATCCCTAAAATTACCAGAAACAGAACTACATTTTCATTGAAGCTACTTGTTACTTAGCTGGACATCTTTAATTGATGTTAGTTACATCAAAAATGAAACCGGTGATTAGGAGATGCCCATCCAGCTGTCATAGCACAAAGCTGCTGCTGTATCTTACTCATCTGAAATGGCTGCTGTCTTTGGTTGAATTTCCTATCTGTAGGACACGATGATGCATGGGACTATGCAGAGGCTTTCTTCAGTATTTTAATTGGGGTCTATAGCAGGAGGAGACTTGTTTTTCCTGTGCTTTCTGTGATGTCCCTGCATAATACTTCAAGGGCAAAGGATAAAAGCTGCATCTATCAAAAAACTATGGAGAGAGTGAATGGTGTCAGGGAATCAAGTGGGATGAAAACTTAGGGAGGAAAATCAGGCTAGAGCAACAGCCAGACTGCAGTGTGCCAAGACCAAGATGGGAAAAAGAAAAAAAGCTGGGACAAACAGAGCAAGGAGCTCAGGATGAGAAATTAGCAGAGTGCTGGGAGAGATTTCACAAGAAAAGATGTGCCAACAGTAACTGTGCATTACATTTATAGATATATGCTTAAATATGAACACAAGCATTTGGGGAAAAGAAAGCCCAGCTCCCACACATTTCAAACTGACCACCAGAAAGAAGTCTACCTGCAGCTCCTCCTTGCCTCCACTCCTCATCTGTAAGACAACAACAGCACCGCCACCATCACCACCCTCACTGGAGAGCCATGAAAATAAACAAAACAAGGTTTCTGAAGCGATGCAAAAACACGGAGATGGAAAATACAGCAAAACCTCAAGAAACTTAACAACTTTTGCCTGCCGAGCTGAGTTCTAATAGTTTGCAGAGACCACACACAGAATAAGGCAAAAATAAAGTGTTGAATAGTTGTCTGTTAAGTATTGCCCCTTCCATGTACAGAATAAGGCCACAGCTCTGTGGGAAAAATATTATGCAACAGTATGACTAAAACTTGTTATGCAGGGGGTAAAGTAAGGGCTGCATAGAAAACTTGAATGCCATCGATACTTCTCTTATGAGTGCTTGTCCACATAATAACTTCCTTTGAAAGCATCTTTTACTGTAATAGATATAAGAGATGGTAACAAATTTATGCAGAGCTACGTGAAGGTCTGGAAAGAAATGAAATATTTGTTCTGTGCTTTTAGGTGGACTCTCAAACGAGTGCCCCTTGCATAGAGTCATAGAATCATAGAATAGTTAGAGTTGGAAAGGACCTTAAGATCATCTAGTTCCAGCCCCCCCGCCATGGGCAGGGACACCTCACACTAAACCATGCCACCCAAGGCTCTGTCCAGCCTGGCCTTGAACAGTGCCAGGGATGGAGCATTCACAGCTTCCCTGGGCAACCCATTCCAGAGCCTCACCACCCTTACAGTAAAGAATTTCTTCCTCATATCCTATTTCTCTGATTTCAGATCCCTCTTGTGAACTTTCCTAAAGGAAAAAAAACCCAACAACAACCACACATAAATTCTTAGGAGACAAAACAAACTGTTGGTTTTCTAACTTCTTCCATTTTCTGTTTTGTACATCCCCACAATCAGAGGTAAGTAAATGTCTTTTTCTGATAGTGTGTGCATGAAAGGTAAAAAAGCTGTTTGGGAGCACTTTTTATTGATTCACCAGATTAACTTCTGAAGAACTTGCCTCAAAATTTCTACCTGAGTTCAGGTTTATAAATAAGTGCTGTCAGATCCTGAGGCATCCCAGCAAAAAGTCCCAAAGAGAAAGCCCAAAATGTTTAGGATCTGTGTCTATATCTCTGTATCCATTAATGTCTATATATCTTTATATAAAAGCACAGGTGTATGTACTGTGTATACAATTACATTTATATTTAGATGTATTTGTATATCCATATCCATATACATGTATGTGTAAGTGTGTATATATATATATGGATATAACAAGTAATATATCAAAATGCTGGAGAATAAAATATTGCCTCCCCAGTGCAATGCAGAGCCAGCCCTAGTGTCAAGAGAAACAGCAGGGAAAGGGAAACCCCTTGAGCGCTGAAGTTGCCGCAGCTTTGCCCTGTCACCACTGGCGGGGGATGCCTTGGCCACCACTGGCGCTCCCAGGGGAGACAGTGTGGCTGGTGGCAGGACCAGCAGGACAGGAGCGGGGCCAGGACTGTGATGGGGACAGAGGAGGCTATGACATGTGCCCTGCTGCCAGGGTCCCCAGCGGTCCTGCAGGTATCCCCTGCCGCAACTGAACCTTCCCAGGGAAGAAGGGGCCAGGGGAGAGGAGGAGAGGCTTGGATCCCTGATCAAATTTCATACATCCCTCCACTGCTTCTCAGGTTGCTTTCAGAATCAGAAACTCCAAGAAATATATTCACAGATGTTCCCTTGTTTATTTGTTGACTCTGTGTAATTTGTTTGCCCTAATTTGTTTTTGTCTATCATGGGACTTCCCTTTTTAATTTCCCTTTCTCTGTTTACCGCTCTTTGTGGAGCAGCGGTCTGTTAAGCTGTGAGAGGCACATGCCAAATTAAAAAAATAAAAAAAAAGGAGGAAGAAAAAAAAAAGGAAGCACTGCAGATTGTTGTAAGCATTGGCTGCCCCTTTGGGCCTGAAGGCCTTGCTTGCAGCCTGCACCTGCTCCTCCTCTTGAGACACAGGGCTCCTGATCTTTATCCCTTGCCTTTAAGCTGCCTGATTCCTATTATCCAAACTCAAACAGCGTTCTCTACATTCACGCCTCCAGCACTTGGCATGAAATTAATAAGCCTGGCTGATATATTTCCCTGGAAGCCTGCCACTCTTTAACAGTGGTGTTAGATTAAAAATTTTGGCATGGTTAATGAACAGGGAAAAGCTGAAGCCAAAAGTTTCATGCAGCAATGCAAAGATCTGGGGGTTATGAAAAGAATACCAACTTTGTTCGCATTTTCTGAATGCCGTCCTAATTACAGGGTTAGATAACAGACACAACAAAATAGTCATAGCTAGAAGAAAGGACAAGTTCTCATCTTTTCCTTGCATTTGATTTTATCTGTAGCCTTTTCAATCACATCCCATTCTACTGTATTGTGTAACCTGAAACGTGGTACTGCTCAATTGGGTTCAAAACTCAGTTCACACAATTAACAACAAAAAGGGGGCCCAAACCCAGATATTGCCTTGTCTCACCCCACGCCCCCAGGGCCTGGGAGCACTGCAGTCCTCCTTCAGCCTCTTATGGAGCCTGGGAACAGCCTCTTCCCCAGAAAGCAAAGTTCAACATGGATTTCAGGCAGTGACCGCAATCCCAAGTCATTCTGGGATTTGGGCATTTCAGATCTTCATCCATCTCTGGTTTTAACAGATTTCATTTATAGAATACTGTCAGCCTGATTAGGGATTTTTCCTAGAAGTAACATAAAGGAACTCTGTGTGCTTAAGCATGTACACATGTGAGAGTCATAAAAGCATGTACATCTGTGAGAGTCATAAATGCATATGCATAAAAGTAACTAGATATCATGTACTTATGTATAAATGCACAATGTAAGAAACGCTACCTGAGTCTTTCAGGTACAAGCCTTTTACCTAAATCTATGTAACACACAGCATGCACTGACTGGCTTTCTGTTCCCCCACTTTGAAAATGTTTTCTTTGGAAAGGAATGATCTTGAAGATTCCCCACAATAGCCACTTTCTGCCTCCTGGTTACTACAGCATGACTATGCTGTTACTACCAAAGCTATAAAAACACTCCAAAACATACTGTCTGCCAAACTGAAAGAGATGGAAAAGAAGCTGGTGCTAAAGCATCCTTAGCATGTCACCTATGGGTCTGATTTAGTGTTAGGAAGAACACAAGATCTACTGCTTTCCCCAGCTGCCATAGTTTTCATAGCTGCAAAGTCTTGGTGCCTTACTAACAGCAGAAATGCTCTTCCCTTTTGTTTCCTGTAGACTCTGGGCTGTGCTCCTGAAAATCCCCCAAAGTACCTCGCCAAGCAGCTCAACTCTATACAAAGGGCCATCCCCTGCTGCAAAGAAGCAAACTCCTGGGAGATCTCCAGCAGTCATTTTGCTCCTGAAAGTTGTGCAATGGTGTGTTAAACACAACAGAAAAGAAGAATTTCTCCAGCTAAGTGCTCAGGGAAAACTTGAAATGCAAGGGTTTTACTATTGTCCCACCTGCTTTCCCTCCCCTGCCCTTTTTTCCCTCTGTTAAAACCATAGATTTACTATGCCTTGGCCAAAAGCATTTAGCATCTCCTGGCTCTTCTGCTGCTCCCAACTTCCTTATTTCATTACCTCCTCCCCCCTGGGTTGTACTTCCTGTAAAGGTAGCCTTTCGAGCTGTGTTTTCATGGTATTTCCATGTAAACTCCCTCCATTAAAATTTCATTTTCCATACTCTGTAATGACTTCCCGATGAGTAAAAGGAACATCTCTTAGACATTAAAAAGTCTTGGCCGTTCTGCTACCACTGAGGTGGCTGAACTCCATTCCCTTTGGAGAAAAGGCCTGTCCTCAGTACTATTTTCTTAAAGTGAAATGTGTCCCTCCCTTGAATTAGCAACATGAGGCACACTTGCCGGGCTGTTAGGTCTTCACCCACCACGCTGTCTGGTTTTGCTCAGAAAGTGCCAGTATCACACAGCAGCTAATGCATTAATGGCTAGCTTATACTACCACGTCAACTGTGGTCTCAGCTGATACTCTAGAAAAGTGTGAAACGATAAGGAAATTGCTAGTCTGAGTGATAGGGCATGGCTCTGTGTGCAGCTCCTACCTTTCACAGCTGCTCTTTACACATGCATGCCCTTGGACAGCTTCCCAGGCTGTCTCACTCCAAAGGTCTCCCATAACGCTCCTCCTTTCCATCTAGGGTCAAGTCATCTTCTCCTGTGCTAGCCCCAACAGCTGGAGGCCAATGACATATGAAGTGCATGCCGAATATAATAAGAGTTTACAATGCTAATAACTTAAGCAGGCAGCATTTGACCGAGGCATATGTGTGACATGGCAAAAAAAGTCATATGGAAGCACAACTTGTCAGATTTCTCATCTTAACATCCAGATGAAAGAGGGAGTCTGCAAAACATGACCTTTCCTAAGCTGTCCTGCCTGACCTACTGTGGAGCTATTCCAGGAGTCAGGAGGGATAGGCACATGGGGAGCTTTTGTTCCTGAATTCTGAAATTTTGCTGAGAATCTAGAAACCATGTTTTTCATGTGCGTGCCTAAAGAAAGCAGTTTATAGATTTTATGAGCAACAATTTCAAGGAAAATTACTTTTTTGCCATCAAATTACTAATTCTGCACTCAAAGAAAACAGTTTGGAAGGAAAGGCTTTGACTTGGCCCAGCCACCAAGCATCATTTTTTTCATTCTGCAGTCCTACTTTGTGAGTCCTTTGTGCACCATTGAGCTCAACTCTTCCAGCCTATGTAACAGCACCAACCACAGTGAGTTTCTCTGTACGGTCAGAGCAGGCTATGTGGAAATGGTATACATTACATTGTAAGACAAGGCAGACTCAGCCATATGCTCCAAATTGGCAAAGTTATGATGTTTTCAGTGTCCAGAATGCTTCCAGTTTTTAACGATCAGTTGTTACACATCAGTTTATCATAAATAAAACAGAATCAAAGTTAATGGATTACGGGCTCACTGTGTATTAATCAAAATTGCCTGCTACTACTAGAAATCGCAAATAGTCTATATTATTACTGCATGAAAAGCAGAGGACAGGTCAAAATAAGTGGTAAGACATCATTTAGTACAATGTAGCTCTCACTGCTCTGGTCTTTCTATTACATGTAAGATTGACAAAATCAAAGAAGATGCAGAGCACAATGGTACTGCATCAACTGCTGCTGATAGAAACAGTAATAATACAAAAATTATTTGTTTATGTGACATTTTGAAAAGAATGTGACAGAAATGCTAAATATCTCTCTACATAATCTCACTACATAAGCTGTTTCTAGCATCTGAGTCAGCCATACTACGTGATACTGCAAACTCTTCAGATTACATGAAGTTTGAGAAGTGCGGATAAACACGAATGTTATAATTGCCAAAATAAAAGGGTGTTAAGACAGGGAGAATCCAGCTTAAAGCCTAGCTTAAGAGACTGGATATGTTCTCTTTCTGAAACAGCTTCAGCTGAGCACATTTAGGAATCTCCCTATAATTCATCTGTAACTGTCCATTTCCTCCATTTCAGGTAGGCAGCCTGATGACTTCATGCCTTGAAACCCCCTTCTTTTTATTAATTCCGCCTCCCCTTATATTTTAGCTGACTAGAATCCCTCCCCCCTCCCCTTAATGTTTGCTATTGGTTACACTGATGTATGGAAATTAATGATCAGAGGGGAAAAAGACGTCTGTATTTAGACGGGGTTGCAGCAATAGTTGGCATAACAAAGAAAGAGCCTCTGGGACCTTGCAGTATTTTCCCAGTAAAGGCTCCTAAGAGGGGCATGGACTAGTGATAGCTGCAGTTTAACAGTCTGCAAGACCAGCAGTATAAGTCCCCCTTCAAACCTATTTTGCCATATTTGCCTGTTCTCACTCTCCATCCTGTCTTCACACCTCTTCCACAAAGCCTGTGAAAGCAAGTCCCGGGCCAATGCTGGCAAATTATAGGGCACCACCAGAACAACTGGTGCTTGTCAACATTTAAGGTTGAATGAGTTGAGGAGGTGAACTGCAGTATAACATGTGGGCTGTGTTGAGAAACGGGGCTGTGAGAGTTATCTTGTGAATCAGGGAAGGGGCTTAAGGAGGAATGGGTGCTATGTGTAAAAGGTATACATGTGGTTTTGGAGAGACGCACAAAAGTAAAGTCGCGGGGACAATATGCTAGAGAAGATAGACCAGAACTGGACCCAAGGACGACTGACTGCTGTCATTTATTCCCCTGGCCTCTCCCAAATAGTGTCAGACAGTCAGAGGTCAGCTGTAGAGCAGCAAGTATCACAAACCCATGGCAATGCAGGATCCTGAGACAGTCATCTTCACATCTCCTTATCTCCTGTGTTCACAAGGAGTTTGTATAACTACTGGTTCTGGTATTTCTCCAGAAATCCCTCATCTCTTCCTTTTGCTTCCCATGTGTCTCCCAAGATTATGATTGGATTGTGCTAATTGATCCCTTGTATGTGTGAGTTCCCTCACTGCCACTCACACACAGCTGCTGTGGAGATGCAGCATCAGTGCAGGGTTTGAGAAGTGTGTCTCCTGAGGGGTCCTGCTCCCCTGCTCTGTGACCCAGCATATTTCAGGACGCAGCATGATCCACTGCACATGACTGCATCCATCATATGGTTCAATATGCAATTTCCATCCCAACATGTGACCTAAGAAGCATCACACTACATACACTTACCTAATTCCAAGTTACACCTCAGCAGTTCGTATTTCCTGTATTTCTGAGGGGTTTCTTCTCTTTCTTTTTTCCTTCCTTTTTATTAAGGCAGAGGGCAGTTTTCAAACACGTTATCCACACGGATCAGTCCCAGCTGAAGCTGGAACACATCGCTGAAGTTTTTCCCTGGGGGCTGTGTGCACTGCTTTGTGACAAGCTCTCACTTGCCCCACAGCCAGCAAAAAGATCTTAAACTACCCCAGGTGCCAGCTGCATCCTGCCAGATGGTCAGGGATTTTTCTCTTTTAGTTTCAGGCTGACCCAGCAAAGATGGCACGCTCCCACCAACTCTACGTGACCCACCACAAAGCTGTGCCCTTACGTTCAGGCAGCTTTGAGTGGCTGCTCTCCTGTAAATGTGTTACTGTCACTTTTGTAAGAGATCTGGGAGGAAAGGATCAATCTTCATTAATTTGTGGAACAGGGACCTTGCAGTTACTGAATGATTTGGTGCACTGCTACCTCCAGCCCTGAAAAGCCCTGGTTCCAGGCACCAGAGGCACCTGGTGCAAAACTCTGTGCCATGGACTCACATCTTGCACACATTTGCTAGAATGCTGAAGGCCAGATATGCTGAAGACGCCATGCATTATCCTGGGGGGCTCTGCTGACACCCTGCCAGAGTCAGGCTGGCAGGAGCTGCAGAGGCAGATGCTTGCCCACGTCTCCCAGCAGAAGCGCAACCGAGTGGTGACTCTCCAGCAGAGGGGAAGAGGTACCGATAAAATCCTCAAAGTAAGAGCATGGTGTGCTCATGAAACCTGATTCTTTCCTAATTATTTCACTTAGCACTTTTAATGTTGCCAGTTATACAAGAGGGTGCAATTATTCATGCTATAGGAATTGCGACATAAAAGCAGGTCAGCGGACTTTTTATTATTAGATAAAGTTCATCTCTGCAGAAATATTCTCGTGGGCCAGTCTGTGGCAGATGAATGAACTCTCACAGGAGTGATGAACCCTTGCTAATTCTCCCCTGATCCATATGCAGAGCACGTTTCACCATCCTTGTCATCTCCTGCACTATCAGCCAGGTACCTTTTAGAAAATCTGGAAGACTCCACCACAGAGCCCTGCACAGGTCCTGCCCCTGGAAAGAGTGAAAAATTAAAAATAATTAAAAAATTTAGAAAGTAGGTGTCATTTTAAGTAGCTTGGGAAAAGCTTTGTATAGACACACTGAAGTCAGAGTTACTGCGATAGATTGGAGAGCATGGGATAGAGCAGAGCAGACCAGAAGTTACTTCTTTGTCCAGATCAATTAGCCTGTGTCCTGGCAATTAGGAGTAGTTAAAACTGATGATGCAGCCAGCTACCTCTTTGAATACGCTTATTTACAGGCAAGTATACAATGCCCTGTTTCCTGAGCAGGGCAGGAATCAAGAGGAAAGTTCCTCAGTCCCAGCTCTACACCTCTTCCAGCTCACACTCTGCCCAGAAAATTAGTTCTCTTCCTGCTTTGTTTTCTTTTTTCAGCATCGTGTTTCCTGTCCTTTTCTTTCCATGTCTTAGATTTTCTTGGCTGTCCAGTTCATCAAACTCATCTTCTCCTTCCCCTAAATAAGTTAGTTTCTGACCAGGTTTACTAACTATCATACAACTGTTGCATTTGTCTTGGTCCTGAATGCTGTCCAGTTGCCACATTCACCAGTTTTGATCAGGTTTCCCCTAACCTCCACCATAAAAACAGAACAGCCAAGTAACCAAAGTTTAGTAATGCCCAGTGACAGTGGGCTTGAAGAAAGAAATCTTCATGCAGATACTTAGGAGAAACCTGCTCTTTGAGGAAGTGTCTGCTTAACCCCTGCCTCCTGAATGGCTTCTGTATTCACTGTGGCAAAAAGGTTTATATCCCTTTCGCATTTCACATCCTATCTAATGTGATTGTAGACTTCTCAGTTATCTGTAATTGACCTAGGAGTAAATGTCTAATTTGCTTTTAATCATGCTAACCACTTTGAGCAATATATCTAACCACCATGAGCTTCACAAGTTTATTTTGCATTGTGTTAAAAATCATTTCTTTGGATTTTAAGTAGTAAAAACACTTTCTAGTTTAGACAATTATTTCATCTGGCATTACCAGAAAGAATACACAATCTATTTACTTTGTCCATTTTCAGTATTATATATTCCACCAATATGTTCCCACCTCTCTATCTCCTTTCCAAACTAAGCAGTCTTAGTCATTTCAACCACAACTCAGATGGAAGCACCTATTTTTACAACCACCTCTGCTACCAAGAAGGCAGCTTCTGCTTCACACTTCTTTTTGAGACAAAAGAAGTAGAGCTTTGACCAAAATTCTGGATGACATCATATTTTATGGTTTGTGTCTTCATAACATGTCAGATAGGACTGTAGCATGTTTGGTATTCAGCCTCATTCTTCGCACAGACAACCTTTCAATCCTTTCACCTATAGCTGCATATTGATCATCCATTTCCACTGAGCTCTTAGGCTATCCCAGTTGTTTTCCAAATTATACTGTACAGAAGTCTCTAGAGGTGATTCATTGCCAGCTGTTGTAGGTGTCTGCCTGGGGATGTTATGAAATACTCTCTGGAGATACCTATTCTATGCCTCAGGCTCCAAAGTGAGACTTCACGATCTAGTTCCAGTGTAGACATCCAAGAGCCATAACAAAAGTAGCTTTGTTTAGACATCTAACTTAAAGACAGCTGAGTTAGATTGGATGTACTCCACCCAGTCCTCCTTCTGCTTAATGACATCTTCCCTTTCCACAAGACAGAAGGAAAAGATTATGACCCCAGCACATAGTGACCCCGGGTGGTCAATGTGCAATGGACCCAAAGAGATGCAGAGCACAGCAGGAGCCTGCAGCAGCCGGCATGGCAGTGGCCCAAACCCCTGCAGTGGCTTTTCCAGAGATGTGTTTGGCCGCCTGCCTTTTTAGCTAGCAAGACTCCAGTATATACATAGTCCTGCCTTCTGCTGTTAACCACAGGAAGACTCAGGCTAACAGCTCATACACCTGCGCTCACTGCACAGAACCAAAATTGCATGCAGACAGAAGAAAAAATAAATCCCAAACCCACAATATTTTCCCCATTGCCCCATTAAACACACAATGAAAAGGAGAAAGGGAAACATGAGCAGCCATGAGACTGGGTAGAGACAGATGTAATCTCACTCCGGTATGAAAAAAGAGAGAGCTGCATTACTGCAGGGATGTGCTTGAGCTAAAAACTCACCCCTATCTCTCCTCAGACCTTAGCTTCATTGCAGGAACACTGGTGGGGATAGCAGTTGTGAAGACCTGCTTGACAGAAACAAGTGTGAAATGCAGTACTGCTTGCTCAGCTGTTTGACTACATTAAGTGCCACTAAAACACTGCAAGTGTTACATATATTATTCAACTTTTAAAGGTATAACGGGAACTGGCAATCATTACTGGCCTGGCCAGAGTGTATGTCAGATTTGTTCTGTCTGGCAATAAAAAGCATAGCTATTACAGTTTGAGTAGGAAAACCTGATCATTAGCTCATATAATTGCCTCATAATATATAAGGACTGGTTTATCTCTCGGTGTTCAGACCAGGGAAATAAGCTCATAATTCTCATAGCCAGTGCCACAAGCTTTATCATTGGGCATAGATGGTCTGAAAAGTCCAGTTCAGATTCTTCTCTGGTGGAAATGTCATATAAACCTGCTGCAATGTGGACTCCAGCGATAACAGGAAATGAGAAAAAACAGCAAATGAAACAAGGAAAGAAATTCACTCCTATCTAAAAAATACAACACAACCCCATCCGTTGTTGCTACCAGGCTTCTCTTGCAGCCAGACTTCACCAGCCAGACCAAGGCTGTGCACCAGCCTTGCACAGAACATCTTCTCCAGTGCCACCCTGCTGCCTAGCCCAGAAAACACTTTCTAAAATGTTACCATGACTCTTAGTCAGTGCCAAAAGCATAGAAAGACAGCAGAAGACACCCACCAGCATCTAAGCGCCTAAGATCATGCCATTTAAATAATCATTGTATTAATAAATGAGAAAGTAATGTAAGTGTTCAGGAGTCAGGAAATGACAAAATGAATGTGACCCTAAAGATGTCTTGTGCTTATATTTTACAATAGAGTTCTTAATTACCTTACTGCTGGGTTTTATCTTGCTTTCAGTACTCAAGATACTAGGTACAGGAATTGCTGTTTTCTACTTACAGTTTGCTATGGAAGCACTCAACCTTTTCTGCCAATCACCCAGATCAGTACAGCTACACACCCCTCAGTGACAGCCCCACACTCTTATACTGAATCTAATGCTTCCCAGAGCATGAGGTAAACTGTAAGTGTGCGAGGTATCCCATCAGCTGATTTGGCAGCCGAATTTAATGGACTTGCACCAGTCAAATAGACCACACAATACTTTTTCTGGGCATGCTCCAGTGTCATGTCTCTAGTGGGTTACTGCTCTCTGGAAGAACGATTTCCTCCTCAGGTTTTGTAGAAGCAATCTCATTCCCAACTTAAGCTACAGTTAGACAAGATGAATAAACACCCATGATGCCTATATTGTAGGATAGTTAGTATTTTTGTAATAGCCACTGTGCTTGGGGTCAGGCTCTATGTACTCTGTTGTACATGTACAGGCTCTGTGTTTGCCTGAGTGACTAAGGCTGGAGAGCCTTAAGAAGAGACCACACATGCCCATCTACCTGAGGTGTGGAGAGCATTTTAAGAAGGGTACACTTTGATAAGCATATTGGGCTTGTGTGGCAAGGTTTTGGTAGCAGTGGGAGCTGCATGGGCAGCTTCCGTGAGAAGCTGGTAGAAGCTTCCCCTGTGTCTGATAGAGTCAATGCCAGCTGGCTCCAAGACAAATCCACTACTGGCCAAGACTGAGCCCATCAGTGATGGTGGTAGCAACTCTGGGGTAATGTAGTTCAGAAGGAGAAAAAGTTACTGTGCAGGAGCATTGGGAGACGGAGAGAGGAGTGAGACTGTGACAGTGATAGAGTAGCTTTGGTGGGCACCCGGCATCCAGCCAGGGTCAACCCACCACAATAAACGAAGAGAAAAAAGGTAAAGGTGAGACAGCTTTTTCAGGCTGTGTAAACATGGAGCCCACCAAGGTTTGGTTCTTTTGAACCAAAATTCAGGGATGCAGTGAAGAAGGCCCAGCACTGACTACACAGTAAGAAATTAATCTGGCAGAGAAGGATCAGAAGGTCTAAAGGATGAGGATGGGTTTTGATTTGAATTAAAGGGAATGTTACAAAGGGCAAGAAAAGAAGCAGCCAAGGAAGGTAGATTTCAGATACTACGTCTGACCAAATATCCCAGAGGAACCTGAGGCTGTCCAAATATCTAAAATTTCATAGAGCCCCCAGCACCAGAAAAGAAGAACTTTGCCTGGAGTTCTGACCTGTCTCCAGCAAACAGCTTCACTTAAGCACCCGGGAGCACAAACAAAACCATTTAAAAACAAGATTCACTTGAAATGGGCTTGGCAACTCAAGATAACAGAAAATCTTATCCCTTCTAGTTTCCCTCTGCAGCTTTCTCCTGTAAAGCTTACCATCAGGCTCTTGAGATGTCTCTGTGACTGTTCAGGAAGTCATGATAGTAAGCAGGGCCTATTTCTGCACAAGGACAGTCGTCAGAACCCTGTTCCAATGCAAAGACAAAGAGACTGCAAGGCACATAGCATTCATTGGCCTTATAAATTTGGTCCATTAAAATTGGGGTTATGTAGAGCACTTAAGTTTGGGAACACCTCAGAAAACTTTTGTGGCCCACCGGAAACCATCTAGCACCATCATTGTTGAAGTTGAACTGAATTAGCTTGGACAAACATATCAGAATTCCACCAGCATGCAGCAGGTCAATTTGACACTGAAATTATCTGCTACCTGCTTTATCATTTTTATAAGAGATGCAACACATTCAAACAAAAATCATCCACTTTTATAAGAGATGAGAGCGTTCACTGAGAAAACATAGTTTTTTTCATCCAAAAGGGATCAAAACCTCATGTCTTGTGAGCCAGAGCCTGGTTAACCAGACCTCTTTGTATTAGTATTCTGAGGGTGGTCCAGCAACAGGGTAGCATGGAGGGTAGCAGTTGTTTTGGTTTGAGTCCATTTTGTCTTTTTTACCCCCAGCATCGCCTCCAGCCACTTGCACTTCCTTAAAAGTATTATTTGCTACTCGTATTTGCTCAAAAAGACATCAACAAAATGCGATGCCTTTGCTTAGGAAAATAAGAAAAGTTAATGACCAGGCATGTGTCCAGGAGGGATTACTGATGTCATTAATATTTCTTGCATATTTAGTGACTTAAAAAATAGCAGCAACAAGACCAGACTTGTCTCAAAAATTTTAGTGCAGAGTAGCCGATCTTGGTAACCTCATGCCCATCTCTCCTCTTCCACCATCCACTTCCATTGCATAGCCTAGAAGAAGCATTTGGCTTTCAGCTCTCCAGGTGAAAGAAACAGTTCTCAGAACCAAAACGCTCCTTCAGGTTTACCCAGGTCAACATTTTTTCAGCATTTCAGGGAACATAGATTGCAGTTGGGGTTATCTTTGGTAAAGACTAGATCATCCAGGGGAAGTCACTGTCAAGAACTATCTCCATGGAGAGGTGAGTTGTGATGGAGACGACTTTGTGCCCCAGTGCTGAAGGCACTGATGGAGGTTGGGGATGGCTGTGCTTCTGTGAGAGCAGAGAGCTGAACTGAAACCCTCCACTGTTCAGAACACTGTCCTAAATCGCCACTGGTCCTCTTGGCCCTCACTGTCTCTCAAAGGAGACAGTGGGAGGTCTTATTTTGGGAGGGTAGATGAGGTTGAACAGGAACCTGGAATCCATTTTCTTTGTCCTCTTCCTGAACCCACAGCTGTTGTTTTAGGGACTGTGGAGAGCACATCACTGCTTTGAACATGTTATGGACCTACAGACCATTTATGCAAAGCAGAAGAGCAGAAGAGCTTTAGCAGAAGTATGTGGAAACACAACACTACAGACCAGAAAGCAGTCCAGCGGAAAACACTTGAGCATGGATCAGGTTTGAATTAGAGGAGGAATTGGAAAGACCATCTCCCACAATCCAAATGACTGTCCTAAGTCATTTGAGAAGATTTGGTGGGTAATTGAATGATTTGCTGGTAATACTCAAATAGAAAAGGTTTGAAAGTTATTATGGATTGGGACTGCAAGGCAAAATTAACATCCTGCTCTGGAAACAACTTGTCATGTCAATGTACTGCTTCTCTCCACCTTCAGCTGATACAGGCCTACCAGCAATAGGCAATAGTTCCCTTTCCATATGGCAAAACCTGTTCCTTACAGGAGAAACATCAGTATTCCTTCAACAGCAAGTCTGTAGGTATATTCTGGTTGGGATCTTTATGTACTGCAGCAGGTTTCCAGCCTCCTACACAGCACCATTTCTCTATATCCTTACACATTGTTCCCAAGATAACAGCATTCGATACAAAAAAGAAAAAAAAGGAAAATATACCAACCATAGACAATTACACGTCTCCTTCATCTCAGGACATGGGAAACTCACAGTTTCCAGTGTACTTGTCCCAAGAGGAGGAAAAAATGATTATTGTTCCTACTTTATAAATAGAGAACTTGAAGGCCAAGTGGACTGCCAAAACCTCACTGCCGGAACTAAGTTCTTTAGAACCAGTTGCTGAGATGCTAAGGAAAACTCCAGATATGTAAAGTATATAAAAAAAGGAAATGTCTACTTATTGGTAGGTAGGTCACAAGGAACCAGCTGGCATATGCAATATCCAATATTTAAAACAGTTGAAACATTTAACACCCCCATGCTGCATTTGCTGTTGGAGGAGGTAACACAAACAAGCACCTCTTCAGATACGGTTTCTGAATCCTCCCTGTTGTGTTACAAAAGTTATTTAGAACCTACTTCTCATGGGTTCAGCAGTAGCAGTCATTTTTCTCCTTCTCAGTAGCTGGTGCAGCACTGTGTTTTTGACTTGTGGCCTG
>JAOEHY010028192.1:5775-55713 GCA_025447955.1 Psilopsiagon aurifrons
AGCTAAATCAACATGAGCTGCTGGTGTCAGGGAAAGACTGAGACAAAGCAAGCACACAGTAACTTCATTTTATTTCCCAAAACACGCAACAACTGCCACTTACTGTACATCTCGTAGCTCTCAGCAGCTAATCTTAAGAGCATTTCATGCATCGAATATAATTATCCTTTGCTTGAAGGATTATTGACTTCTGCAGAGGGACAGAGGTGGGGAAATGTAAATGGGTGTCTGGGGAATTAACAAAAGCTCTCAGGGGCAACCCTTTTCAATGGAAAAGTATGAAATGCACCCCTGACACACACCCACCATTATTTAACTTCTCTATTGTAGGACTAGATCTATTAGCTGCTCTTTCTTTGACAATGTTTGTGTCACAGATTCAGTGCAGCATTTTATATTCAAAAGTGTCTTCTTCAGGAAATCTGGCATAAACATTATTCCTTGAGCAAACACAGATGCCAATGTATTGGCAACAACTCAAATTATGTATAAAAATTAAAAAAGGGAGTTGGGAATTGTATCACACAGGTATGTACAGTGCCTATGAACCAAGAATAAAAACAAAAAAAATGCAGAATGGATTTGAACTAAATCACACTAAACTGAACTAAATCCTTCTAAACTATTTTCCAAAGTTCTTCTCAGTTGTTTGAAATTCTGAACTCAACCATCATAACATATTTGCAATGAACAGAACAAACCTGCAAGACTGAATAATTTTATTCAGAACATTACCCAGAAATCTGCCTCAGTCTGAAAACACCTGGTGAAAGTATAACTTCTTCACTGGGCAACAAAAGATAATTTACTACTTTTCAAGCATGAGATCTGTGGTGGTTTTAAAGTTAGAGCAGTTCTGCTCTAGGGATAAAACTAAAAAGACTGTTCTACAACTGTCTTGACTGTAGGTGTACATCTAAGCACTGACAACTCCGATGACGTCAGCCACATGCAGAACCACAGTCTGTTAAAAATTTTCCCATACAGTGCAGTGGATGTGAAACCTTGCAGAAGGCAGCATGCAGGATTTTCAGGTCTTCCTCCTCTTTTTCATTAAGTAGCTGGCATTTTACTTTAATCAGTTTGGTTTGTTTCATAAATGGGTAAGATTTAGATCAGACCCCATTCTTCACCCCCTTGAACTACTATGAAAAGCAGAATCTCTATTCCAGTGTATTACACCTGCACATTTACAAGAACTTAACATATCACTCTTGGTAGCGTGCCACTGTCCCACCAAGCACTGGCATCTAGAGCTTTAACAGAGCCTGCACAGCCTACACCAGCACACAAATTAACAACTTCCCAAAGACACTGAATAAAATTGGGAAGGGAATTAGTACTGTGGAAATATACATGATGAAAACTGACAACTAGGGACACACACTCAACAACCACTGCCATTCAGGCTGAAGGAAAGGCCATTCTGAGGCATTTCAATTGACTTCTGGAATATCTCTAGGGTAGGAGTGCAGAAAATTGAGCTCAACCACTGAACTTCAGTAAAAGCTCCCCATTATTTAATACCAATAGACTTGGAGGACAAAAAAAAATTAATAAAGCCTGGTTTTGCAGAGATCTCTCTTGGGAATAACTGATTTTCATATTAACATAATGCATGTTCTAGTTGATGTTTTTCCCACAGTTCGATATTTCTAAATACTTCCGCTTGTGGCTACTTGGGTCTTTAGTATGCTGAGAACTACTGCTGGGCTGGAAACTGAATGTTCTCATTTCAGGACTTCTGGAGGCTTATAAGGTTAAATTTTGAACTCTTTGGCCTGTTACAAGAAACTGTGAAAGAGGAAGGAACAGAGAACCTGGTCAGAAACTTTTCTTCCACAGGAAACCAGACAAAAGATTTATGCCTAAGGATGTAAAAGCAAAAAAAAAGTTCAAGAACGCTTTATGCAGCCACGTATGTTTACAGGAAATGTGAATTGAAACATTTTAAGTGAGATGTTTAAATCCTGCAGAACATTTTAACAAATAAGGGGATGCTCATGTACGCCTCACGTACAGACTCAATTTGGGTTTACACTAATCTAACAGGTGGGCATAGGGGATGCTGAAGAGCAATTACACCAGCAGGGATAAAACTGGTAGCACCTGCAGCCACGTTTTATTTTCAGCTTTAAAGCACCACTCAGGATTGAAAACCACTACAGACAAGTGAAGAGTCTATCCCAAACACGAAAATATCTATCCTGGGCACATTTTAAATGGTTACACCAAAGACCTATGATATGTATACAATTCAAACTGTTGCAGCCTCCATCAGTAGGGCGCTTTTATACCATGTGTTGCCTTTTTGTTTTATACCCAATCACGGAATATTTCATTTCATGGGTATAGCACTCTAGCCAATCTAACTAAGCTTACTTAAGTTTTTCAAACACTCATGTAGGGATATTCTCAGTTTTGAACTGCAGCTGTTTAAACTGAACTACTGCAGTGTACTACTAAACTTGAGCACTGATTTTTACTGCACTGAACTATCTTACAATAGTAAAAGCAATTAAAAAAAATTAAGTGCTACCAAGTGATTATTTTTTAAAGATGGTATCTGAAAAAATGATAGGTATAGGAAAGATCTTAAAATACCCCTCTTGCAAAGTGGAGGGGAAAAAAGACCAAAAGAAAACCACAACATGCTGGTAAATCCTGCTTGTATCACTGTTAATACAGGGAATGAGCAGAACACTCTTCTGTGAGCATACAATCACTGCTACTTGCAGTAAAATAAATACAGTACAGTATGAGATGTGAGATCATGCATTTTGAAACAAAACCCAAGAACCTAGGAACTTATCTGTCAGAAATTACTGCCATAAGAATTTCAGTGCATCAGCTTATAAGAAGGTGTCTGAACTGTTCAGGTGATGCAGCAGAAGGAGAACCCAATGAGACCACAGCACTCACACAGAAATACAGAAATTCTGGGCTCTTCTCCATGGCCCCAGCAGAGAACTTATTTGGAAACGTTAAACACATTCCCAGCTTCATGTTTTCAATTAAAATGGACTTAAAGCCACATAAACAGTCATAGAACTATCAGGATTATCAGAAGAAAAACCAGTATTTGATGAAGTGCAAGAGAAGCATGGCTTATTTAGCCTGAGCTGAGAGAGGGTATGATCACTATCAAGAAATAGGAAGCAGGAAAAAAGTACTTCCAATAAAAGGCAATGAATGTGTCAAGCTGAAAGAACACTGCTACCTAATAAACCACAGAGAGTCTCAAAAGCAGACTCCACAATGGCTGCGCTAGGGAAGGCTTTCAAACCAAAGCTAAATGAAGCTATGAATGTGTGAATGTGCTGTACAACAGTGTGTAATGGCACTGACCCAGAAAATCACTTCCAGATCCATGTCACTCCTTCAAACAGATAAATCTAGTATCACTCAGAAGCAGACTAACCAAAGGAGGGGGAAAAAAAAAAAAAAAAAAAAAAAAAACCCACAAAAAAAATCAACATGATTAACACAGTAACATTTTCAAGTTTCTTATTGGTAGCTTCTTAGTAAAGACCTAAGTATTCTGTACACTTCCAAGGAAAATGCTTTTAAAAGATATAAACATGCAGGGAGTTGCAGTGGACAGATGCAAAACCTAGGGATTTCCTTTTTTATACTGAGTCTTACCTCTACAAAATACCAGGTTAAGTGAAAGAAATGTGATGAAAATTTAAATAGACACGACTATTCAGAAGCAATTGATCGAAAGTTTTGTTTGAAGTCTGATGGCTGTAGCCATGTCAATGCCACCCTTAGAGCTTTAACTAAAGGATTATCTTTGTGTTATAGTATCAAGGAATAGTTAATGAGGAAAGTGGGTGGTTCTTTCCCAATACGACAACTTTGCTTTTCAGTAACTTAAGCAGTAGGAGAGAAATGCATAATTCTCAGCTAATGACTGGCTCCAAATAAGAAATCATGTGCTTGCTCTACGACGGAAGTTTCCTCTCTTTTCCTTGTCTGACAATGAAAGATGCACACATCCCAAACAAAATAAATGAATAAATTTAAGAACGCCAATATTATAAGATGTGTACCTTGACACACAAGTAGACATCAGGGCACTTGATAAACCTTGTTTTAAAGAATGTTCTGATTGTAGCATTCTTTAATATAAGTCCAAACTGTGCATTACCATAATCATTGGTTTCAGACTGCTAATTGCATAATAGTGAGCATTTCAAAACAACAACAGAAAATTTTAAAGTGCTCATCCAAAGAAGAGGGAAATAATTAAACATGGGGATGTTATTTTTGAAATAAGGCAAATTTTAAAAGAAGTGTTACTTAAGAATATCTTAAAGTTTATAAATAGTACTTCTTAGATGAACACACAGTCTTAAAAGGTTTTGTACTTGCATTATAGAGTAATTAAGGTAACATCTCACTGTTTTTCTGGATAATGTAAAAATCGCACAGCAAGAAGGCAACTCAAAATATTTTAATATGACGGGCATTTCCCTTTATAAGTGACCAATGTTGCAGAATCTTACAGTAGTATTATTTTAACTTATCTATTTTTAATGTTGTACTAACATGATAGCAGCCAAACAGCTCTATTACTTATTTTATGAGTTTTGAAAGTGCAACTGTACTCATGCCATGGCAATATAACAGAGGTGGATGCTGCTGTAAAACTCCCCAGCTTTGCTTGCTCAGTATTTCACATTTTCCCTCGTATGGCAGCCAAAGAAAATGAATGAAGATTTTTCACACTGACACAAGCTTTTAAAACTGAATGGGTTATCATGCATTCCTAATACCTCCAGAGTTTTCTAATCTGTCACACAGAACAAGATTCCAACTTCTTTGAACCACTAGGTATATTTACTAGTTTGGGCAAATGACCTACTTTTGTGTGCTGTGATCATAGGAAGGGAAAATGTAAAGGACCATTTTTCGCCTTTCAGCAGTCTTTAGGAAGCACAAAGATGTTCCCTAAATCCTGGAGCATGGTACAGCAACACCTGTGCAAAGCCATTTAAAATTACTGACACAGATCAACACATAACCATCTTTTATATTAATAAAATTTCCATTTAATTCTGAAACAACCTGCAGAGCTTTTCTCTGTAGTCTATGTGGCAGTTATTCAAAACTGTAATACTAAATGCTAAGCTCAATGAGCCCTTCCTTCCTCACCCCCTTTTTTAAATCACCTAATTGCTACAAATGTCCCCAACAATATATTCAAAAGATATGTAAAACAAGACCTGATACAGAGCCTGCTAAAACCAAGGCTGCTTTAGAGCAAGGAGACATCGTCAATTGAACTATGTCATTCTGCTTAAAATGCTGACATTTAGATGTGATTTCCCACAACGTATCTGTTTGTGCCTTGCAGGTGTGCACATAAGAGTTTAAATCATCCCTCATTTTCCTGCCTTTGGTCAACAGCACACTAAAAAACACAATCCATGTAGCAACTTCTACGTCCATCTGACACCATGAAATACATTTAGGCAGAGATTTTACATCACAGATTGCAAAACTGCAGAAAAACAAACAGCACAGTAATTAGCTGGAAATACTAGGACCAATACTAGAAGCCTGTTCTACAGATACAATTATTGAACTTCATCTTTCTTTCTCCCACCTACTAGAATATAAGCTATAGAGACCCAGGATGTGTGCATGTACATCACTACAAAAGGTCACCTTGCAATAACCTGAAAATTTCAGAGTCAGAACTTAACTGCTGATTTATGACAGCACTAGTACAGTCTTTGCTATAACACTCCATGGTGTGAGCGATTCAGAAGGTTAATATCTCTCATAAGGGGTAGATGTTTTAGTCATTTACTGCACTAAACACATTATCTCTGTGTGCTTAACTGAATAAAACCCCAGCTGGAACACTGAACCTCCATTTAAAAAAATAATCATATTACTAACTCAGGAATTCCTAAATTTAGTTTTCCCTGGGTACTATCATCACAGAAAGAATAGGAATGTACAATGCTACTGGAAGTGGCAGGTGTAGCAGTGACATTTAGCTGTCTAAACAACTTCTTCCTTCAACAGGAAAGAGGCAGATGACTAGGTTTTCTGTATACTACTGCTGACATGCACGCCACTGTTTGTGAAAGTGTGCTTTAGTATCCATTTATTTAGGAATAGCAGCTGTAGTTGGGGATGTTGGACCTCTGCTGAACTGAAATATCTGAAATCTTTTCCCCTGAAATGCAAGAAATTACTTGTGCTCCCATGAAGCTGAAAAAAACCCCCCATTATCAACTAAAGGAACTGTTTTGAGAACAAGCAATACTTAATAGGACAGAAACTCCTGGAGTCAGACCACAGAAGTCACACATCAATGGGCAAGGAGGGGAACACTTAGCATACCGACTTCTACAGTTATTAACAGAAAGCAACAATGTTTTCATTTTGGTTTGCTTTTCATTCTGCTCCTACAGCTATGAACAGCTTCACTTCTAAAGGCATCAGTATGAGTCTTCCCTGTTGCCTTACAAAAAAATATCCAGTGGACCATTTCCAGATGCAAAGTTAATTATTTAAGTGGGACACTTTACAAAGGCTCCGAAATCCACAAATTCATGCATTGCCTTTTCCTCATGGTACCTTAAAAGCAAGGACAACGGAAAAAAATATCTTCTATATTATTTATGGATCTTTCAAACAAAATCCCTCTACAGCAAGCTGCTAATTCAAAGGCCACAAAACCTAACTAAAAAATGCACTGGTGATGTGGGTCAAAACTGAAAAGGCAAGCACACCAGGGAGATACATCCAAGTCTGACATCTGGCTCTTTCCTGAGCAAGCTAGGAGAGTAAAGAGCTGTTGCCTGCCAAGTACTTGGAATATTCTTTTTTTTTTTCCTACCTTGTTATCAGGAATACATTAAGATTTAGAGGTCAAGCTGTACCTTGAATGGGGAAGGAGCAGAGGCAGACAGTATACAGTGCAGGCTTTGGAGAACTTTTAACTGCTTACATATAAGAAAAAAACAAGAGCACTGAAAGGGTAGATGGGTTAAAATGAGAACAGTGATGATGGCTCAGCAAAACTAAAATACAGCTAACGAAGAAATAATTCCCACAATTCAGTTTAAATTTCAAAAAAAATCTGTAATGGATTCTCCCCACCACCACCACCACCCTCCCCCCCAAGGTACAGTGTTCCTTCATCACCTCATTTTCAAGCCATCAATCCCACTACCAATATTAAATTTACAGTCTAATTCTGCAGCCACATTCTCTCTCTCAGGCATTACCATGCCCTTTCAAATCATCCCACATTAGATGATTTGACCCACCTTCCTGACACTAATGTAACTCCACAGCATTCGTTAGGTTGGCAGGCATGCAACAGCAGATAGGCATTTAAGAAGCAATGCTGTGGATGGAATCGTAAGAGCACAACCCAGTTCCCATTCTCCTGGCTCTGTAGGGATAACAGCAGCACAGAACAGTAAAAGCCTATTTTTAACTATAAAGCAAGCCAACATGACTAAATACACAAAGGGAGCAGACCTACAAAATAGCACAACGTCATTTTTATGAAATCATTCTTCAGAGTGGAAAAAAAAAAAGCAGCTGTAATCCATTTTTCTTACTTGCAAAGTCACAGTTTGGAGTCAAGCTATAAAATAATAAATCCTACCCAGCTGGTGTGTCCAAATGACCCAGCGCACAGCGCCTGTGCTTGTCAGCAAGCAAGCTGACAGGCTGCACTCAGATAAAATGAGGCAATATTTATAGACTGAGTGAAAGAAATCACAGGTTGAAGAATTTGACCACTGGGCTATTGTCTGGGTTTACAATGTGGCTCCTGGTTGTCCACATGGCTCTGAAGATCAGGTAACTGTAGTTAAAGTGAGATGCACTACCGCTACCAAGCGCCAGCATTTTGGTCTCCAGCCAAGTCCGATTCAGTTGAAACAAGTTATCTGCAGGTAGAAAGTTACAAGTGCTACATGGAGCTACATTTTATGATTGCTGTAGCACTTGTTAGCTTATTAACATATACTAAATGCAGATCTAATGTAATACTTAGCATTTCTTTGCATCCTAACTCACAAGCCTTTCTTCTGTTTTTTAAATGCAATTGGCTCTTGATTCAAGTTAAAAAGCTGGGACTGAAAGAGAAGGCTGGCATTATACCAGGTTTCATATTCCTGGTCCAAAGGAGAAGCGTCATCCCCCTTACAAGCTGCAAATGCCATGCGTATATTTGACAGTAGAGAGTCACAAACACCTTCATATTTGAGGCAAAAATCTTCACTCTGTGTCAAATGGTTCAGAGATATCTATTGTTGTTTGCAGTTGTCACTAAACTGGAATTTGGGCAACGTGTAAGGAAAAATCAGAAAGCCCTTCTGATTTAAAGGAGGAGCACTCACACCCCCATCCACTAACCCACATGGGGACTACAAAGCATGGGAACTATGGAATTTGCAGCAAGTCCAACTACTGTATGCCTCTTTAAGGCACTCCAGACAGGCTTTTGTAGAAATGGCATATCTATTATACAAGACATCCATCTGCCTGCCTAAACACAGGACTCAGGAAAGGCCAGAAAACCAGCCAGTCCAAGCTGTATGATCAGATTACTTCCCCAGTCAGGAAAATCCTCTTTCAGTTTTCATGGAAAGGGAACTAAACATGCTTGGATTTTGTGCTCCAACATTGCAACTGAGACCATGGATCACAAGAAGACTGCTGCCCTTATTTTTAGGTTTTTGACCAGCTTAAGGTTAGGCTAAGTAGAGAATGCCAGGTTAGCGAAATACTTCACATCTGCAGTGAGACCAACCCAGAAAGACAGGCAATGGCATTCAGCCAAAGGCTGGACCCACATGCAGACTTCCATATTGCAACAGCCAAAGAAGCAAGTCCAACATCACAAGTGTAAATTACAAGCAACACTTACACAAAATTTCATCCTATCTTCCAGTTATTTCACCAAATGCAATTGACTGTAATTCTTCATCTTTTCCAAGAAAAAAAAAAAAAAAAAAATCAATAGCTCATCTCCACTGCTGTATCTCAGCTATATTAGGGACTAAGTAGCAGCGCTATTTGGGTCAGGTGCTATGTTAACATAAGGCTATTTACCTTCAGCATCACCCATAGAAGAGCACTGCAATCTGTTGTCCTTTATCTGCCCTTCTAGTATCACCATACAAATACAGGTTTGGGAAGGAATGACAAACACTCGTAAATTCCAGATCCTGGTCTTAGGATCTACTTTCACAAGCAATCCACTGAGCGGGGACCCCTTCAGTAGAGTTTATTTTCTCTGTGGTTCTCAGCTGAATCATCACTATCTCAAAAGGAACAGCAAAAAAGACTGCTGGCAAGCTGACAAAATTGGAAGAACTACCAACCAGCCAGCACTGGGGTACCATACAAATGCAGTTAAATTTCAGTAGATTGACAGATTAAGCACGCAAAAGTTAGAAGCCTAAAAATCCCACAGACATGCAGGGACATCCCACCCTTCTCTTGCACCACAGCTACCAGACTCTCTTAATTACAATATGAAAATAAAGCGTGGCAGGTGCATAGTTCTTTCATCACGGGTAAATATTGAGAAATTAATATGTCATTTTCCTCAAGTCCTTAACATTAACTATACTTCTCATATAGGGTCTTCTACCTGTTGCAACTGAGGTATCAAAAGTCTAAATCAGACTTTAATAAAATAATTCTGAGATCCTGAAAAGTATGTATTTATTTCATTCAGACAAAAATCACACCACTGCTTATTCATGAAAGGGTTAGCAAAATTAGTTCAGCTTTTCAAACATCAAGGATGTTGTTAAGAACCAATTTGTAGCAATTTAAAGCCTAGAGTACACTGAGGAATAAAAATAATACCTAAGATAGCTGAAGAAAAACAAACTTTAAATAAGCTTAAATGAATTATACTTAAAAAGTTCCCAGTGCCAACATCATCTATTATCCCAGAGAGCTGATGGTCTGAACATAGTTGGTTCATCAAATTCTACTTTAGAAATTAGAAATTATGGTTCCTAACGTTCATATTGTTAAATCATGTGCAGTTACCTTTTGATATTTCATTGATTTTACAGACAACCTGTAAAGCTATCAAGTACAGAAGTATTTTACAGATGAGCTTCAGGTCATTTCAGCAGCAGATAGAAAACACAAGACACTTCCCCTTACTTTTGAATACTGGAGTAGTATCAGCAGCAACAATCATGACTGCAAAACCAACCAAGACTACTGACAGCAGTTTCTAATACTCTGATAAGCTACAAATATTTCTTTGCATATCACTATCTGAGATTCCCTACCTTAAATAACTAAAAATGAGGTTTCCAAAAACCTAATTTAAATCATCTTGCTTGGATATTTTTAGAGGTCCATTTGCTATACTGTCAGGTTTATGCCACTTGGAAATTGTTTAAAGTGCAAGCATATGTACCACTGTTAAAATACCTGAGCCAGTATTCTGCAAAGGAATACAAATATTTTGCAGGTAAAAGAATCAACTTGAGATGCTGAGGCACAGGATTTCCTTACGTGACTGCGCTTGCTTCTAGTTACAATGGACTTCATGTTACTCTATGTACACATCGCAAATTCCCTGGTATTTTTAACCTATGCTCCTTAGCACAACACGATCCATTATCTTCTGCTTTTTTATAGCTTCTATTATTCCTGTGTCTTTATTAACTTGTATGATCAGGAGCAAATAGCAAATCAACAGTACCTCAAAGCACTTACGATTTTTTTGTTTCTTTCTTTCTTTCGATGTTTGGCTTTTTGATTGCATATGTTTTATTTTTTATATAGTTTTGTGGGCTTTTTTGTTCAGTTGCTGTTTTACTTGTTGGGTATCAGCAGCTCTTAATTTCAGCTGGATTTTCAGCTGCAGATCAGGAAGGACTGCCAAGAACTCAGTAATGATAAACAGCATTTGTCTGCTGGTCTCAAAATAGCATTTTGGAAAAAGCTGACTTTCTTTTTCAGCTTCACACCTGTATTGTGACTACACATGACACATTTCCAGGTGCTTCATCATAAAAACCGCTCCAATGCCACCACTAGATTTGGGCACTTTGGTATGTAAACCAGAACCAACAATACTGATTATATTAGTCACAATTCTTATTATGGGGCCTGAACTTCTCCTACTTCATAAACTTGCTGAACAAATGCCCTACTGTGAGATTATCTACACCAACTACCTATGTCGACCTGAAAAAAATTCAGCTACTTCTCTAAAAGGTATAGGAAGCACTTTTGTGCACACACACACACACACAATATAGGTGTAGCTTTTTTTTGGTATGGTTTCATTTTTCTTCCTTCTTTTCCTCCTTTTCCTCTTTTCTCTTAAATATGTTGTGCAATTCCCAGGCCTTGAAACATGAACAGAAAGATGGCAGAACATGTTCTATGAGCCAAGGATGCTTTCATTGCCATCTCTGCAGGCAACTAATGCTTTCACTGTCATTCCTATGAAATGACCCAAATTTTGCCATTATAAGCTTTTGAGAAAAATCTGCAGTTAAATGTTGTCTTGGAGAACAGGAGTTTAGCCAGGCTCCACCACAGATCTCTGGTAGGATGCCAGGCAAGTCACTTAAAATCAGCCTTTCAAACGATTATTGGGCAGTGGGTGCCAAAACGGGACCAATACACAGAAATTAAGCTAGTAAAATCCATAATTTTAACACTACTTAGGCCTAGCTATGCTGAGGAATAAGCATCTTAAGTTCTCAAAATTCTGTCCTTATTTTTTGCCAAATATTTGCTTCAGAAGAGCTATCTGAAAAATTCAGACAATGCCACCCCTGCACTGCTTTAATGAATGACATTAACACTGTGGTGACAAACACCTTAAAAAGCCGCAAAAGAAAAAAAGACAATACTTTCATCTGAGAAGAACTTGACTAGCATGCCAAAAACACAACCTGGCCTTTTGAGCAATGAAGCTAGCCCCAAAGTATCAGACAGCTGCTCATTAAACCACAGCTATCCATCTTGAGAAGAATCTTGTGGAAGATACATGGTTATGCAATTAAAGACTGTATCAAAATGCATCTATGAAGAGGTGAAACACTATTCCTAATATATGAAAAAACCACAACTCCTTTATTAGTCTTCAGAGAGGATACTTCTTTAAAAATATTTAAATTAAAAGGAAAGGAATGATCAGAAGGGGCCAAACCAGAAAATTGGCTTCAATAAACAATAAAAATAAAGGTGCCTAACAAAATCAGAAAAAACTCTGTATCAAGTCTCAGTGCAATGTAATTCATTAAAATCAACAAAATCACAACCATCAGCAGCTGCAGTAGCTACCAAGTTACTACCTAGTTGGAATTCTTTTTTGTACATCTATTTTTTTTTTCTAGATATATATTTGACCAAATAAAAGCTTACCAAGTGTAGCCACCTGATCACAAAATCACATCTCTTTCCCATGTATTATTAGTGCTGTGCAAAGCTCACTCAAAGGACAAACAACTCTCCCGGGTTACATTTATTGTTTGAATTATAAAACAACACTGATGACCTCTTCCAGTAACAGAAAATTATGCTTATTCTGTATAGTCCTAGATTTCTTAGGAAAGCAAGCTAGCCAGTGCCTTACTACACATCAAACTAGAAGAAGTTTATTTGAACAATTCCCACTCAAGACTTTTCCTCAAAATATCACTCACTTCCTTCTCATTCCTGGGAGTGAGAAGCATCTAGCACTGTGCCACAAATCTCTCTGAACTAAAACAGAGTAAGAACAAGCGAAGGATCTGACTTGCTGCTTTTGATATTTTTCAGTAATTCAAAACAGATCAAGTACATCAAAAGACTGCAGTACCTACATGATCACTAAAGGAGAGCCACTGGGCTAGCAAGTGAAAAATATCCTTTATTAGCAAACTTTATTTCAATAATACTCCAAATAAAAATGTAACTAACTTTCTTAAAGGTTGTGTGCAAGCAGCTCCAAAGTACTCTGCAATTCATGAGTTGTTAATCATTACACAGTCATGAAAGAACTACACATCTCAAGTCACATTTTTAAAAACCATTATAACTGTCAATTTCAACTTTTTTTTAATGACCTTGATTGAAGTTCCTACAAACACCACACACAAGGGCAGAGGAGAAATGAGAGAGAGAAATGAGAGAGAGAGATAACATTTTAGAAGGCCCAAACCTACCATGGGAACCTTCTTGCGCTAGACTTTCATGTGATTTTTTTTCAGATAATAAAGCAGGTATTAGATGCAATGTGTGAAGCTTTTTTGTTGTTGTTGTTTCAACATCTACAAAGCAACATTTTTTTTTTTTTTTTTTTTTTGAAGCCTCACTCGGCTTCCTAACATCTAAGATAAGGAAAATTATAATGAAAGCACTACAAAGCTAGTTGAGAAGACTCTAGAAACCAGCAAGGACACAGGCGAATAGAATGAACCTAGTGAAATACACAAAATATAGTTAAGTACACTAAATATAAGAACTAAGCAGACCAACTTTTACAACAAAACAGCTTATAGTTCTTTACCATCTTCCACCCAAAGCAGATTCCCTGTCCAGCAGATGACAACAGTTGTGTATGAAGGAGCACCACCAATAGATCTACATGACCTCCAACAAGGTGTCTGTAGCACTGCTTCAGACTCTTCCCATTTCTAAAACATGAGGCATGTAGGACCAGCCCACCTGACTGATGCTGCTGATTTTATTTCTTATACTTAATAATGCAGGAAACACAACACAATTTCTCACTTTTCCCCTCTTCATTTTCATCACGATGAACATAATGGTCAGTTTGCACACCATTTTCACAGAACTCTACATTTAAGCCATATCCCTCATTCCCTAACTAAGCTAATGTGAAAATATGACTTAACAGCATTAATATTAATTCACAGAATTTTGTGAAGCTTTGCACAGGAGATTTTTGCATCCAATTCCAGATTGTCCCAGCAAATCAAGCTGCAAGACTCTAGGTGGGAATGTCACAGAAGTAATTAAGGCTTTCTCCTTGAAATAAATCATATACCAAGAAAAGATTTAGGATTCTGGGAATCATACTAAAATGAAAATCACACATCACCAAAAAGTACTAATTCAGTAAGTTTACCTTTTAGACAAAGCAAGACAAAGTCTGTATACCTTGAAACTCCAAGCTTGCCTTTCCTCTCTATCAAAAATTCACATCTTTTGGTCCCATTTTCCAAGCAAAATAACTTCTACCTGGAGAACAAGCATGGAAAGTTTCATTGCCAAAATGGTGTTTTCCACTGAGCTACGTTGTGTTCTAACAGTCTCATCTTAAACTTCTATAGAAACTTTAAACTATGTCTTTTGCTCATGCAAATTCTGCTATTGTGTGCCAGCCCTATGTCAAACATTTCTATCTCTTAAATATATGTGGACATTTCTAAGGTAAGCTAATTTTTTTGTAAAGCAATGCTTTGATCTTTTCCCTTTTACTACTCCTATGTTTTCATCCAGAAAGTGAAGTTTATCTCTACAATTTAATTAACTCAAAGTCATGCAACTAAAATGTGACAGAGCATGTGACATAGTGACTCTAAAATGCCAGGTTAATATTTTCCCTTTATCTATAAGCTAAGTAAGCAATTATTTTATATCAGTTAGACTTGCTGGCTTATCAGAATCAATCTAGAACTTTTCTTCAACATTCTCTGGAGAGTACAAAGAGAAGAAAAACCAATAATTATGCAGCTTTCTCATTTTATTCCTATTTGCAAATTCAAGGTATCCTATTCTGTTTCAGCTGCTTCATACTTGAGTTTCAGGAGGAAATTAATTTTATTTATTTATTTTTTAGATTCAGTTCTAAATATTTCATGAGCACCAAATGATTTGGTAACATGAACTCTTTTTATGCTCAGAATGTAATTAAGAAAGGGGGTAAGGAAGAGCCTACAAGAGACTGTGATATGTCTGTTGCATGCACAAGAAAAATCCACTAGACACATTGTGAAATGTTTCCAGGTTAGTTTCCATATTTCTACACAATCTAACCAAATTCTTGAAGAAAATGTTCCTCCTTTAAAAACTTCCTGCTATCACATCTTCCCAAAACTTACGATTCTTAGCTGTATAAGCTGAACATACAGTACACACTCCCATGCACATTCTAAACACACACAGTATGCACATAACATATATACCTTTCCAAGAAACAAATTGTAAGATTGAAAATTATATTGAACCACATAAAATCTGGCATGAACACTTAAGCATGTTAACTGAGCAGTAAGAATCTACACTTGTACAACCTTTTTATCATGTAAAACCTAAATATCTAATTCCTGACACCTGAGGCCTTTTTAAATAATCTTTGATCTTCTGCTTATGAATGCATTTTTTCCAAACAATAAACACAGGCAGCCTATGGGATTAAAGCATGACAAAGGTGTAGCTGACTCATGGGATCAATTAGAAAGCAGCAGTACTTACGCCTTTTGTTCATTGCATGTTTTACTAACAGTTTCTGCATTTTCAGCATAAGTGTATCACAGATATTAAACGCCATGCTACAAGGCAACAGCACACAAGAACCATACACTAGGCAGGATAAATCTATTCTTATCACCACCTACAATTATATCACTTGTTATACAGCTTGCACATTTCTTTAAAGTTTTAACAAATGCATACTGATTTTAACAGAATGCTCATAGCTTCTTGCCCAATTAAGGTATGCCAGCATTTTTTCAATCAATTTTAATATTCAAAATGAACCTACAGACTTGCCTTTTCTAAGCTAAAAACAACCTTAAATACAGCCACCGACTCTAATGCCACAGCAGGTACAGCTTTCCCTCAAAACCCGCTGTTAAACTCGCAAGCAGGAAAGCCCACAAGCAGGACGACAAGCAGTTTCAACCTCCATGCAGTTTGCCCATGACAGATTATTGATAGAACAAGCAGAATTTGCAATACTTACTGAGTGTTTCTCCTGCTGGCCCATAACTCCATGGTTAGCTGGGATTGCAAGTGGTTTCATAATGAAGAAACATAAACTGAACTGAATTTACACATCATGCACCAATTTCTTATGGATGGCAAGTCACCCTCTATAGCATTAAATTAAAAAGAGGAGGAGGGGGTGAAACCAGGTTGGAGCTAAAAGTGTCACTACTGGTAAGCTCAAAACCCCCCTCACACTTGTAGTGCAGAGCAGCAATCCAAACGACAGCGTTAGTCTCCATTTTCATAACACAAAGTCTAACCGTGTCAGGACATACAGAGCCTGATGAAACCCCACATTATCCAGCATTCATCCAGGGGAACAAAACCATTCCCTGAGCCTGAGGAATGGAAAGAAAAGAAAAAGGAGGAAAAAAGCTAAAATGGCTGACTGCACAGAGACTCCCTCAAAAAGGCTTAATACAGTATTATATTAGTCAGGGTGCAGGAACCAGCCTCCAGCATTCAGCCAAGCATTGTTAATACTCCTGTTTCATTTGCAATCACACACACTCACACGCAGCCTCCCCCCGCTCCACCACTACCCTCCACTCCCCCAAAATCTGGGCAGAGCACGCAAATAGGGACCTCCTCCCCTGGCTGCTAATGATGCTGACAGAGTAGTGACCAGTGATCTCTGTTCCACTCAGCTAACCAAGTTTGCACAATTAATCTCAGCAGCATGACATTGATGGACATTTAATTTTATGATGCCTGTTCCCCGCAATCAAGACAAGGATGTCTACTGCCCAAAGAGTCAGCAACAGAAATACAACACAGTTACACACGCACAAAACCCCAAAGAATCATGAGTCTGAATGCAATACGCCAATATAATTACGTTATTGTGCTTACTTTGGAAGACCATGGCTGCAGGCAGTTGGCATAGCAACGCACAAGGAAAGCCATTTCCTGGGTAGAAAGAATGCTTCCTTTTCTAAATAAAAAATTCCTCTTAGGATACAAACGGCATTGCTGCTTCCTGCAGAAAGCAAAGACACTGTAGTCTGTCTCTTAACCTGCACACAGGCACACACTCAGTGCAGTTCGAGTGATGTAAGTGGATTTCTCTCTCTCCTCTCCCTCCCTCTCCCTTCCTCTCCGGTTATCCATGGAAATATTCAAGTCAAATGGAAGACACATTCCTTGAGGCTCGCCCACTCGGATACTTAACCATTTCACTCATTAAGGTAGAGATGGACAATGCAGATAAAACAGCAAGCTCTTGCCTGTATCTGGTATCAGCCTCTGAAGATCAAGGCAGTCCCAGAGGGGAGGGATCCATTCGCAGCTGGCTCCTAAGAATATCACTGAAGTCAGGGTGGGAATAAGGACCCACGTTTACCTCGCCAAATCCTGAGCTGAACATGACTTCTCGTGAAGATGAAGATAAAGATAAAGCAGAGGGTTTGACATCACCTCCTTTTCTCCCCCACCCAAAAGAGTGCTGCTGCAGAGCTGTAAACATTGTTATCCAGTATTTATAAACAGCATACTTGATTAAGCTCTCAGATTTTCACCAGCTTTGCCACAGTGCAGGCCACAGATACCCATGGGCTGTGGCAGGTAAAAGTCCAAAACCCTTTAACACATCGTTTGAAGTCTTTCTGAATACAGCTCCTGCTTCTCCCTGCACACTGAATACACAAATTCCACTAAAAACAAATGGGGAAGCAAGAGCCGGAAGAGACAGACATACATATGGCTTTTATAATTTTCTTCACTGATTGTAATTATATCTTGAACTCAGAAATTTCCCCAGTCACTCCCATTTACACTATACCACTTCTCATGTTATACCAGCAACCTCATACTGCAGAGGAGCTGAAACATGCTCAAGCAATAAACTAATTGTCAGCCCTATACAATATACATCTTAAATGCCATGAATTCACATCACTTGATGGAGGCGAGATCACACCAGGGTATACAGGGACATGCCAATCTTCCATTAGGCTTCCACTTCAGGACAGCTGTTTGTAACACATTCTTTAAAATTAAGAGAACATCTGTGCTTAAAGTAACTTCCAAGTTGGGGTTGGTTTGTTTGTTTTTTCTTTTAAAACAATAGGAAAAAAAAAAAAAAAAGACTTAACAGTTGTCACACAGGCATAAACACAGAGAAAAAAAATTGAACACTACAGAATACTATGTCATACAATCTGCAGCCGCCTTCCACCAAAATAGCCTGCCCACTGATAATGAGTTTAGTTTGTTGCACGGTGATTTCTTCTGGTATTGGCAATGACTGCTAGTAAATGAGGCTATAAAAATTAATAGAAATGATCTAGTAAGACAAGAAAAGATCATGAAATAGCTGGTCTATTTTTTGCACAGTTATTCTAAGGACACTGTTTCATACACACCACATTTGAAATGTAATATATTTAAACTCATGAGAGCTTAATGACACTTGTGCCCTTGGTCTTCTAGTATATGCTAAATGATAAGTCACTCTTCAAACAATTCAACTACAAAAATTAGTTTAGAATTGTTGCAATTGTATTGTGCCAGGGCAACCAACAGCCGATTTAAAAATGTTAGATTATGCTTTAAGCCTTGTAAAACAGCCTAATGCTGAGCACAGTCAATGTTCTGATGAAGTGCTGACCAGAAACAGGGGAAGATTTTAATTCTAGGAAGCCCAGACAAACCCTCTCCAGTAACAAAATTAAAAATACTACTTGTTGACAAAGCAATTATAACCCTCTTGAGTCTGATTTGGTGGCCTTGCGGTTAACACCATGAGCAGAGTTTGAGCATTGTGTTTTACACTCATGTCAGGAAAAATTAAGTTCTGCCAAGACAGAAACTTCCCAGCATAGGAAGGGAGTGCAACACTTTCTGAACTTCATTACAGATATAACTATCAACATGCATCATCTTGTGCTGGTCTGAATCATTTAACCAAAATCTAGCCTAGGTTTCTGCGGCATAAATCTTGAAAAGTAACATGAAAACACGAATAAAACCACTAAAACAGTAGTAAAAGTCAAAACTTCCAAATGACAATGCCATGAAATACTTCCTTACTATTTATGCTGTTCACTACTATACACCCCTACTTGTCTGTCAGGAAATTAAGTCAGAACATCATACATTAATATCAAATTTAAATTAAACTCAAAGCCCAATTGGTGTTCCTGTGCATCAGACCAACAAAAGCTTGGTGGTTTCCAAAATAGAAAAAAAGCCTCTTTAGACCAAAAAAAAGGTAAAAAGTGCTATTTATGTAATTAGATGAAGAAAACACAACTCACAGGCAATTTGTGAATCAAAATAATTGCAAGAAATAAATGGTTGATTCCATTTCCTTATTCCTTCCTCAAATGCCATCACTTTCCACGCTCAGTGGTGCACTGTAATACTATGTACATTATCAGTACAGAAAAAAATTCCATATAAATTATATTTCATAGAAAAATAATTAAAACACACGTTCAGTGAACTGTTAGGTGTTTCAGTGAAGAATAGATGTAATTTAAATCAGAAAAAGATACCAGAACAATGTACTCTGGAAAGTTTCTATCATAAACAAGTATGAACAGTTTATACAAAACCTAACTGCAACTTTGTGTTCATGTGCATTTCAAAACCCATGTAAGGACTCCTTGCTTAGACTTCAATTTAAAAAAAAAAAAAAAAAAAGAAAATTTTGCAAATGTTTTTAGGCCATCAATGCAAATTGTTAATAAACCTGACGTGCAGTTAATTGCACACGGTGGACTATACCCAGCTGCTTTCGAAATAATTTACTTCGAAGAAAGCTGGCATCAATTCGCAAGTCACAGTTAATATTCAAAAGTAACTACAAATGTTAGGACATCCTTGGACTACCCACAGGATTCAGGATTCACAAACAGTAATTCTGAACTCAAGGCAAGAATTGGCAGAGATCTCAGCACCATGCACCATCTGACTGCAATGCCTCTCAACTTTTTCACAGCTAGAACATGATCTCCCACTGACACTATTCTCCTGAACAGTGTCAATACTGACTGGAGCCTTAAACCTTTTTAGGTTAATGACAAATCCTGCAACAACAGGTTACCTCTAATCTTCAACTTTAAGCAGTCACCTTAACTCATAACTATTTACAGGAGCACTTTAGATTTTCTAAAGATTTCATATGCAAAACCCATTCTTTTCCCGAACCTCAAACCCATAAGTTATCAGCGCATTTTCCCCTTCCCTTTAAATACATTCTAAAGTATCATTTCCTTCACGTTCAAAAACTTAGACAAAAGGCAACGGAACACTGTAAGATCACCAAATTTACTGCCACTTCATGACTCCAATACTTAGAAAACCGGGGTGTGGCAGAAAGTCAAATAAATAGAAAAAAAATACAAAGGAATAAGGCAAAAACCCCACAACCACTACATGTCCCATAACTATTCACAGCAAAGGGACCATTACACAGATCTTACACAGTTGTGTGGGTGGAATATAGACAGCTAACTGAAAAGTGCAAGAATGGAATACATAATTTTATGGAAAGTAAAGCAGAAGTCTCTTTGCTTCCTCCCACCCTCCTCACTTGGAAAGAAATGGAAGTTTCAGACTTAATTTTCAGTTCAGGACTATAGACACAAAGCTTAAGCTCTCAGGAGTATGCTTCTAAATTTTGTCATTCTATCTCTGTCCCACTGGCCTTGTGAGAGAGATTGCTAAATAGGATCTGATGCTCACATCAGCTTTAAAAACACCAACTGAAAACACTAAAAACCTGGAACAATAATTCACTCCAAATGCTACAGTACATTTAAATGTCCCATACAACCCAAAAATTTTATTCTCATGTATTTAGACAAATTTACTGCCAGTAATTAAAATCTCTAGCCCTATGACCCAATCACATGCAAGCAATTTCCTATTTATCAGGGTAACACAGAAAGGGGATGGTCCAGGGACACCTGTCATATTTTCATTTACTCAAGGACTTTGAGAACTTTAAATAAAACTTTTTGAACAAAGTGAAATGACCACATCTGCTCTCCAAGGTGATCTTCAATGACTAAAATACCACTTTGGCCAAAACGCATAGATAAAGCAATAGTATTTGCTAATTTAATTTTTTTCATAAATCTGCGGCATTATCATTATAGTGATGCCCACTGCACCATGAGCAACACCAAAACAACAGTTACAACAGAGTGGTGTGTGCTGTTTTGATAGCACATTTACTAATGTTACAGATCATTTGAACAAACGCCCTTCTGTTGAGCTGATGCTGCAAATAAATCTGTAATCCAGATCTTTAAAATAATGACAAGCCCAGAGCAGTCATGCTGGTGCCTCAGCTGGGTGGATGTGCCATAGGCTGCCAATCTTTCCTTTGATGGCAGACTCATTTGTCACCTTCTGTGCATAGCTCTGTTTTCAGTACAGTTAACTTTCTGTTTGCCTGCCATCCAACTTAAAATAGTAGCAAGTTATTAATTTAAAATATTGCCAGTGAATTATCTTAAAATTATGTTAGAATAGACATGAAGAAAACCTATAACTGATGGATACTCATCCCAAATGTGACATGATGTTCCATTCCTAGTGGATCTAATTGAGTTTGAGCAACTTCAGCAAAGGCTCACTACAGTAGCAGACCACAAACTTTTCTCTGGACAATGTATTTATTTATGCTTCAAACATAACATTGCTTTTAATATAAACAAACTATTAAAAATCAACACAACTTTAGTGTTCCTGCAACACTTAAAAGGTGTTACTAAATTTTACTTGCAAGATCAAAATCATGTTTAATGTGTATGGTTGTGAAGTCATTTCATGTGATGTTTAGATGATTTACCTGAGATTTTACATAAAGCAAAGGGTTATTACTTATACAAACCTAAACCTTAACACATATAACATGTCCTGGGGTAACTAACTACTTATCTCTGGTATTTTGGGGATGTTTAACTTTGAAAGGGCCGGTTGCTGTCACAGACGATTTTTATTCAATTCAATTGTATGCTGTAAGGAAATACCTTTTGGTTGTGTCTCCAGCCACAGTCTTATCCAAAGAGACTCTCCAAAGAACATACGCTAGGCATTGCAAATTAAACTCAACACTAAAATAGTTTACCACCATAAGATCATTTTCTTTTTGAAGAACTCTTACCTCATGCCCTGCATATCCTCCCTTGTGTAATGCACCATTCACTAATACACTTGGAGAGCTTTGTGCTGTGGCTCTAGCAACTGTATAGAAATCATTTATCCAGACTTTTTGCTTTTATCAGTAACAAGCCCCATGCAACTCCACTTGTTTTTTGCTTTTAGGAATAATTAGGAAGCAAAATGAATCAAATTTCTTTTAGATAGGAAAAAAGTCAAAACACAATATTACATCATTTGAGTCGAGAGACCTTAACACAAAATTCTAAGAAATGCCTTTTTCCTCTCCTCTTTCCCAATCAAATAAATTAGGGAGCCAAGCACCATCAATTAATAGATGTCCCATTCTGCAAATTTAATACTACGTTTTCTCCTTGCATTTACAAGATCATTTGCCTAGAAATAGAAGTGCTAAATAAAACTAGGTGGAAGTGCACCTCCCAGATTAAGTCTCCCTAATACTTTGATTTTACACTGTTTTGTATTCCAAGTTTACCACTGAAAAAGCTGTCAGTGTCCTTACTTTGAAGATGATCTTTAGTGCACCATGGATCATTTGCAGACTTTAAAACCAATTAGCTACAGGACTTTATACTCTCCAAATTGCAACATTCAATAGTGATACAGAAAATGCAATTTAGCAATATGAAAAGATGGAAAAATATTTTACATTTTAGCACTGTGTGCATAAACACAGAGAGGCAGATACATACAATGCAAAACAGAGCGAGAGCACAATCTGTGCAGTTTTTATGCAAGCCACATCAACAACACCCATAACATCTGCCAGCTGTTCCAGGTGCCTGTAGAAACTTTTCTATCTGAAAAATCAAAGATAATTAAGACTAATAGTTCAAAACTGAAGCCCAGTTCGCCATACTCATTACTCACACAACAGAATGCTAACACTTTGACTACACCTTATATAAAACAACAAAAGCCTTTTATATGAAAAAAGAAAAAAAATAAAATCTTTCCATCAGAGATGTGCACATACCATGAACATTAAAAGTGCTCAAAAATTCTCAGCCTCACATCCAAGACCAACTTTGCTTTACAGCAATCTGAGTACAGCTAAATAAGTGTCTTAACAGGGCAGTGAAAGAGGGGAAAGAATTTACATACAATACTTGCGGTAAATCCAAGGTAACTACTGTGCTTTACCTGGGACTTGATAGCTTCCCTGAAGCTGTTACCTACTGGAAGACCCAAGCAGGAAGGACTAGCCAGGGCACTACAACATACACATCTACCCAATAAAGTAAAAAGGGTTTACAAATTCAAAGGTTTTATATCAGATTACTTGGTGTTTACATAAAGCAAATCATTCCACCTTTTTTTATAACCAGCACCTTTGACCAGGACAAATCTTTGTTTAAATTTTAAGACTAAAGCTACCTGAAAAGTATGACAGACATAGCTGCATCTTCACTGGCAGCTGTGAAAACACTTTGAGAGAAGCCTGTTATATGTAACTTGGGTTACCCAGTCTCAACTAAAAGCTTAAAAGAAGAACCATGTCGAATGTGCAATTACCATTGCAACAAATGCATTTCCTTCACTTTAAACAAACACAGCTATGAAAGAAACCAAAGCACCTCATTCTCCTTCACCCCAGGAAACCCACCACCACTAAGTTAGCATTCCAGACACAATGTCAAAGATCTGCCCCTGACACCTTGGTCACTTCCCTTACTCCTTAAGCATGTTTTCAATACCTGAAATGTTTAGTTTTAAGGAATTGGGGCACCTTTTAAAAAATGATAAAAAAAGAATTCACAAATAGGAATTATGCCATTATTTCCACATAGAAAAAAATTACAAGTAGCACAAAGCTTCTGACACACGAAAATCCAAGTTATGTTAAACTAAATTTATACACTTTACTTTTAATCTACTATCACCGTTCTAATTACTTCCACAATTTACTGTTTAAGATCATGACATCAGACTAGAAGCCAGGAATTGGAGGTTACAATTCTTGTGTTATTACTAAAGACTTGCATTGCCTCTAATCATCTATTTCCTTAAATCAAACTTATTTGATACTCATGCATTAAAACTCATCATGGAAGGGTCATGTTTAAATGTGTCAGAATAGGCTCCAGTTTTTTCTAGAACCATTATGTAGGACTATAACATCAATATATCAAATTACACAGAAACAGTCTTGCCTTTCTCCCTTCCACTTCACTCCTTCACAATTGATAACTACAAGACCAGTAAGAAGGAGCAAACATATGCCAGTTGCCCAAGAAAAAAAAGAGAAGTATTTGCAAATACAAAATCAAAAGTATAAGAATACATTTGGTAGAAACCCAATATTTGTATTTAGTTACATTATGCAACAATCAGTTCAGAAAAGTTCTGAAAAATTCATTTTTCTGCTGCATAAATAACTCTCTGCTTTGGTGACAAGCCTCACATTTAATTTTATGCCCTATATCTCTGAAAGGCAATCTTTTATGTAATATAAAAGAGTACAACACAAGTCAGTAACAGCAAAAAAAATCATGCTACTCTGGAAAATCTATGCTATCATTAACCAAAGTTTCACATATGTGTGGTCATAAAGTACTAGCAACCCTACAAGCTGTAAACAGGAACTAGCGCCAGTAATAAATCTAAAAATCAAGAAACTAACTAGTATTACTGACACTTCAGTTGCAGAAAATACTGCATGGATTCAATGTTTCTCTTTGAATTTCCAAATCTAATCACAATTACAAATACAGTTATGACATCAATGTGAGCCCTTGCAAAGGGAATGGAAGAACAGCAAATCCCAATGGATATATGAGTTCTGCGGCAGGGATGATGTAACATATAAAAATAGACATCCTCTGACAGAAGCTGCAAGTTGAGTAAATAACACACTGCATGTCATTAATTTTGCATTAGCTTGCCAGAAGACATTACTGAAAGGATTATGAACTAACAATTTTGTTTTGCTTCGGGTGCTACACAAAATAATAGCATTGTTCATATATTAACTACAATACATAATACATAATTTTAAACAGTACAACACAGATGAAAGAAGGAAGGAAGGTTGTCTTTTGCCAAAAAACACAGAACATAGGGGTGGGAATTATGTATTGTCATTATTACATTAACAGTGGACGATCTCAACACAGGAACACCCAACTTCTAAACAAAAAAGTGGTTAATGGGAACCATCCAAGTCATCTCGGGAATTCCATACTTCAGACAAAATTACCCCACAATTCTTGCAGTGTCTCACTTCAAAATACACCTGTTTTATGTAATATAACGTAGTTACACACTTCAGGAATTAGCATTACTGCATCTGTTTAACTATTATATACACAGCTTACGTATATTTAGTATTTTGTACTACTTCCTAATATGATATACGCATCAATCTCATTCCACATCATGAACATATTATCACCATCATGCAATAATAAAAACAGTCACTTTTGAAACCGCAGACTGAATTTTGCAAATTAACAAAAGCAACTAAACAAACATTCCTGGTAAAAGGACACTCATTTGACATTAAGAACTAGTCCCTTTTTTCATTAATGGAACAATTAGTACAGTATAATTTATTTCAAATATAAACACTATAAATAAATAATATAAATTATTTTATACTGAATTTGTTATCACTAAAGAAATCTGTTTGAGCAAACAAGCACACATTATTTGTGTAAAAGTCTGATTAGAACACCCTGGCATACCATGCTACTTCCCATACAATACAATGTAAATTTAGGTGTGTGTACAATTATGCTTTGAATTAGCATTTCTTCTGCTTATGTTAATTTGTTTCAGAAACAAGAACAGAATGCGAGATGACCTTTTTGCCTCAAAACAGATCCTTCTTGGCTTCCTTTCTCTTTGCTCTTCATATTTTTCTCCTGTCCTGAGGGGGCCTAAGGGGACTACCTGAAGGAACACTAAATTAGCATCAAGTTCAAAAACTAAATGTATTTGAATACGTTCAGCTGCTACAACTCATGCAAGCCTCTAAAGCAAAACCCCTTAAGCATCCTGCTTCTACAAATGTTTCTGATGACCAAGTGTACCTGACTAGGATACCCAGTAGTTTTTCTGCGCCTTTTTCCTTTGTAAACAAGACTTGCTTAATACTTCCAAGATCAAGGGTGTTTAAAAAAATTGGTCTTTTTCCCCATGGCCTCTCCATATTCGTTACACCTTTGTTAAAGTCAAGCTTTCAGCATGTCCACACTCCCTTTTTCATTGCCCTATCAAATAATTTTCCTAGACTTGGGTGAATTAACTCAGATTTAATTCTTTCTTTCCAAAAGAAAGCTGCTTTTCGGGTTTTTTTGGTTTTTTGGGGTTTTTCTTAATGTGAATATTACAATTGATTCTATGGGTTGCTTTTTGTCTTATTAAGTGAAGTTATACTGGAATGAAAGTTCTAGATAATCCTGATAATCATCAGGAACATAAAAAGCTGCAGCTATTTACATGTTTGAAAGATTGACAGCATTCTTTTAAACTGATTTCTTTTAGACTGAGTATCTGACAACCGTTCCTACTGATCAAAACCAAAATAACTGAAATTCTGTATGTAATAAAGATGACTAAGTACACTACCTTGGCATCAGTTTACTGTGTAGAATACAATGCACTAACAAGAACACATTTTATCACAGAATTATAGAACGGAGAGGTTGGAAAGTACCTTAAGATTATCTAATTCCAACCCCCTGCTATGGGCAGGGACACGTCACCCTAGACTGTTGCCTAAGGCTCTGTCTAACCTGGCCTCAAACACTGCCAGGGATGGAGCATTCACCACTTCTTCGGACACCCTGTTCCAGTGCCTCACCACCCTCACAGTAAAGAACTTCTTCCTTATATTGAACCTGAACTTCCCCTGTTTAAGTTTAACCCATCACCCCTTTCCCTGTCGCTACAGTCCTCAACGAAGAACCCCTCTTCCACATTCTTGCAGGCTCCCCTCAGATATTAGAAGGGTGCTATCAAGATACATCACAAAACTGTAAAGTCTACATGGTTGAGAAGCAAGTACATACAAGGTATTTCGTGATCATTTGTAGTGGTCCATGGGAATACATCCAGCAGTACATATTTTATAACAAACATAAATATACAGGCAGAGAAGCAACTGCATTGAGCTTAATGTTTTTAACATTATCATCTGAAATTATTCTGGACATATATAAAAGCCTAAAACAGAATCAGCTTTTTTTAATTCTCATCAACTATATTAGCCGCAAGAAACCACTTCTTTTCATCTTGTAAACTCTCACATCGTTTCAGTAGCCACAGACACTGAATAAAGGAAAACAACTAGGCTTTGGCATGAAATTCAGACAGAAAAAAATAAAATTCAGATTTTTTAAAATCCTTCCTAAATGCAGAAATATGACATATAACAGCTTTGTTGAATGTTAAAACTTAATTTTGCAGGCAAAGGAAAAGGCAAATTTGTTTCATAAAACAGAACATTCTGAAAACAAATTTTCAACCATGGAATTTTAGACTCTCAGCAGACAATGTGAATGCAAATGTTATTAGGAAAAAAAAGATACTCTGCCAATGCTTCACTCTAGCTATTAGCTATAAGAGAAGACAGAGGCAGCAAGCAAGGTTTCTACAGTTTGCTACTACATAAGCAGGTTCAAATACTTTTTAAAACATAATATAAAAAAAGCTAGAAAAAAACCTCTTATTTTTCTCAGGAAGTCATGGCTGCAGGTGAGACTTGACTCAGCAACATTAGACATGGTTTCATTTCCATCCCTCTTCTCATGCAAATTTTCAGTCACTCCCTTCAAATAAAGTCCAGGACAATACTTGTCTGCCCTTAACACATAAGCATGATGACTGGCTCTATAGCACAGTGTGTGAGGATAAAATAGTTACATGCTTGTAACTTGGGGAAGAAGCTGGAGTTACTGACAGCTCCATACCCACTGCTCTTTTCCTTCCAACACCAGATAAACGGATTGTCACCTCATGTGAATCTCAAGCTGAATAGGATAAAAAAAGGCTACTAAAAGGCAGAGACCTTCTGCAGGGATTTCAGCAGCTGGCTTTAAAAAGATCGGCTGAGGATGCACTAGCAGCAATTTTCATAAGCCTGTTAACCAATTCAAATCTGGAAAGATTCTCACTAATTCAGATCCAGATAGAGTAAAGCACCACACACTATACTTTTTGTTCAGGGCTATTCACTGGTGCTTCAGTGTTTTATTTACAGACCTACCTGCATCTCTACAAGTATTCCCCAGAAAGCTTTGATATTTTGCCTTTAGCAAAGAAAAGGCTATGGCACAGACTAGTAAAAGCTTGCATCTCAGTTTACATACCAAGTCTAAAGCACAGGGGATACAGACTATAACAAAACAGAGAGTTATAAATTACTACTCATAACCTCTGTGCCACTGAAGAACAGCATCTTATTTTAGACAAAGTTATTTTTCCTTTATGAACTTCTGCAATTTACACTAAATATGTCATGCCTTATATACAAAATAACCAGCTCACCAACACTCAGGCTGTGTATGACCATTCCTCACATTCCTGCACTGGAACAGCCACAAAGTCTATTAGCACAAAGATAATACACGGAAGTCTATCCTTATTTAAATTCATTCCATTGATGAATATTCTACTTTATGGTTCAAAAAACAAAACAACACAAAACAAGCACAAGCAACCTGAAGTAGAAGAAAAGCCATGTAGGTACTCAGAAAAAAGCACAGACCCAGAAAAATGGATCCACACTCTTTCAGTCAAGTCACTCAAAACAAGGGCTTTTCATTGAAAACATTAAGTAGCCTCAAGTATAGATACACACTGAAAGAAAATCCACATTCAGAAGGTAAATCCAATTTCTATTATTAAGTAAGAAGGTGTTAACATTAATCTTGTTAAAGACAGTTTCTGACACATCAGAAGCAGAGGTAAAAATCTGCTATCAAAAAAACCTAAACAAGATTTTTCAGATTCCAGAACAGCTCAGCCTAAATTTATCAGGATTTTTTTTCCTCCCTGAAAAAGAACAGATCCATTTTACCAAAATATGAATGGTGGCAAAAAGGATGCAGTTTTATCAGCCTGATAAAGCACACTGATTTTATTCCCATACATGAAGTTTCTATTTTCCTCATCCTGGAAATCAGCAACACTTGTTCCAAAAGTAACATGCCTAAGTACAATACATATCAAAATGCTACAAAGTATTTCAAATTCCTATAAGAATTTGAGAATCACATTATTACTCTTAGACATAATGTTTTAGTAACCATAGGTTACTTGGGATCATTCAATTGAAAAACTGGTGAGCACTGATCTGAAGATAAGGAACTGAATTCCTAGAACTGTACCATACATGTTGAAGAAAGGGGGAACTTCAGCACAGAAGTCACTTGCCTGTGATACTGGAACCATACTGAAATTTCAACCCTCTAAGTCTTTTAGATAAAGAAGTGAACAGCACAATGTGACACAGAAGGAACTTGTAAAATAAACACATTTCCTGATAAAATATCAGAATTGACCAAAATAATGCTCGAAAAAAGGAAGAATTTTGAAGTTAAACAATAGTTTCGTCTTCAGTTCTATCACAAGAGATTTCTCAGACATAAGAGTGTGGACATTTAACAGTTTGACAAGATGCATCCTTATCATATGTTGTATTTGGCAGATGCTCAGTAGTTGCATTTGTCAATGCAACTACAAATACAAGTTAACTTTAAAAGATGCCACTTAGTTCTTCAGATTATTTTGCATTTGAGATCAGATGTCAGGGAAAACATCTGTATTTTGTTTGGTTTGACACTATTCAAAAGACACTTTAGCTTGATACCATTCAAAAGACACCTAGGCACACTTTTCTCCCTAGTTTGACAAGAGTGTTTCAAATAACGGCCAATTACACATACTTTGTTAGGGTCTACAAAATCCAGCTCCTTTATGCACATAATCATAATGGAAGACAAACATGAAGCACTCTTGCAAGTTTTCAGCTAACAGAATCTTTCTGTTGCTCTTGTCACACTATAATGCCCCTGTTCTACTGACATAAAGGTAACTAAAGAGCAACAGAAGGACTGCTTTTAAAATCAAAATCAAAAATTAAGTCCTTTGTGTCATGGAAGAGATACTTAAGTAAAGTGTCTGACAAACACTAAGTATTTGAAATATACCCTTTGCTTATTGTTCTCCATTTTCTCTAAATCACAGACACCAAAGCAAGGATCAATCAACCTGCACAAGGGACATTGAGCTCCAAGCTCCACATTTACATTAGTATTTTTATATCACAGTGAGACTGCTGAAGTATCAAAGCAAAGGCTATGAGGCAATTTTAGTCATAACATTGCATCAGCATTATGATATCGCACTGCAAACCCACAAGTAAATTGTTAGTGGACCATACACAGTAAGTTACAATACCTGAGGTTTAGTGCATTCCTGTGAGCCAAAATGAAATGAATGCCATATAGGAGGAAAGGAAAAGATGAACATTATCAGACATGCCATAGTACATTCCACCACTACGAAGATAATGTTAAAATTATGTTAATGAGAGTCCATCATCCTCCCTATAAGTTGACTCTGTTGCAGAAAGCCATGCCACAACCGAGAGCACTACATTTAACTCTTGAAAAGCACAGCCATGCATCTTCATGTAAGTTCTCCGTTATGCTCTACGTTTTCATAAAGTTACAGAAAACTTCCTTCAGAAAAGACTGTCTGAACTTTCTGAAGGAAAGCATTCAGAGACCACTGCAAATAAAGCCTGAACAATTTATCAACATCAACAAAAAAATCATCTACCCGGTAGCTATGGATTTAGAGAAAACAAAATATAAGAAAATATGTGAAGATTTTGAGGATGCTATCAAAGCAGCTTTATTACTTTGAATCTCATGTACCTAACACTAAACCAGAACACATTCACAAGGAAAAGCAAACTCAAAACCAAATGCATCATATTAATTCTTTTTCCATTTTACTTTAGCACCTTAGTCACTGCAATATCTGAACATCTGCATGGTTTTAGATGTCTCTTTCTTTATCCAAAATTAAGAAGTAGAACCAAAAGTGAGACCTTTACAGATACTGATCAAAGAATGGATGGGCAAAAAGCCACAAGATCTGTGCTATGTAATATGTTTTGAATAGCTATGTGTTTCAAAAAACCCTGCTTTCTTCAGTGGATTTTTAAGAAAATAAGATTAAAATAAATGAGGTTGAGGTACATAAAATAGGAAGTGCAAACAGACAATGCAGCCTTTAACATGTATGGTTAAAACAGTAGAAATATTACTACTTGTGTATGAAAGAATAAGGTACACAAGATCACCAAATACTGTAAAAATAGAAGAGAATGGACCAGAGAGTATCAACTCCATTGTAAAACTCATTTGAGCATATTTAACTCAATTTCCCTCGAGAGGGGGGAAATTCAGTCATATCCATTATATTACATTTTTTAAAGCAGCATTTGTCGGCAACTATTGCAAATTTTACAGTTTATTTGGCAATCTCTTCCAACTCAATATGAAATCGTGCCTGCAATGAATTTCCCAACACATACAAAAATCATTATGAACGCACACAACAGAATGGCACACAGTGGACTTTTGCTCTTAGTACCAGTTAAGCCTACAAAAACTCATTAAGCATATCTAAAGTGAAATTTATACAACAGGCACGGACCTACAAATGCAAATGGCATTGCTTGTAATCTAAATATTGCCCTTCTAGAGTTAGATCAAAATCACACTAGAACTGTTTGCTAAGCACAACACACACATATAAATAATATGGATAAAAGTAATTCTTCCTGTAATTCTGACAAAGTACAGTACTGCATATTTACTTTTTCAAAAAGCAGACAAGTGCTTCATCTTCAAAGCAAGTGAACTGGCTCAATCCATTTTAAATTTAGAGGCAATTAAAACTGTACTGAAAATTAAACTATTAAAATCTGTTGTATAAACAAAAACAAATTGTTGGCATAAAATGTAATTATTCAGCTCATGAGGAAAAGCCTGTATAATTAACAGATGTAATCAAACATCTACACACTTAGAGACACACATTGAATATACAGTGAACTAGCAAACAAGTCAAGGAATATCGATAAAGAAGTAAAAATGAAGAAAGCCTACAGCTGCATTGGATCAAAGACAATATTTTAAGAACACTAAAGCTCTAATCCTGCAAACTGACATGCATGTAGCTTATATTATGCAAAATTTCAGCCCAATAAACTCAATTAGATTAAATACGCACAAAGTTATTTATGCGCATGCCTTTATGGTTCTAGAAGGTATGCAGACCTAAATAAATGAGAACCAAAGACAAAAACCTTTCTAGTCTTTTGCTTATGCTTGAAATCAATACCAAACAAACATGTTAATCTAATAGAGCTTTTCTCAATTTAAAAGCCATATAAAATGTTTCATATAATAAATTTTAATTAGTAATTTATTTTAATCTCAAGAGAAAGCCTGAAAACTTTCAACACTGAAGATTACCCCAAAAGAAGATATCAAGTGAAATGACCAAATGATCTCCCCAACAGTGGGCAAACTATGTAGCTCACTGAAACCAAGTGAAAAAGGCTTTTGAGGCAGACACCAGTAAAAGTAATTTGACATTTAAATTACGGATTCCAGAAAGAAATAACATATTTAATCCAAGATTTTGGCCTGCTGCAATGCAGCACAGTCCTTTTCAGGCAACTGCTATATGTCTAAGAATGCTTCACTAACTGACATTTTAACACTGTACACTAAACTATTTGTACTGTAACTTAGAAGCAAAAGGAAATGAGAACATAGTTTCTTTCACAATTTCAATTAACTACCTGAACATTAAGAAATCATACATGACATTCACACCATAAGAAACATGGTTTGAACTAAGATTTAAAGTGCACACATGTTCATATACTGATGAAGTCAAATTTACACCATTTTAAGGGGAAACCTCCCTACAGAAGCACACTTGTTTAAAGATACCAGCAAGTTTAGCCATTCTGCTTGTTTTATTTTCAGTAATTTTTCTGTTTACATTCTTAGAAACCATAAATACAGACAGCTTACCGTATGGTAGCCTCTAGGTAGAGGTGGCTTCCCCACGGGATAAGGGTCAACAGTATCAATAATCGTTTGTCGCTCTCCTTTTTGGTTGATTTTCCTGAATCTTCTTCGAGACTGCCTATGAGAAGCTTGACGCTGAAAATACTCCTCATTTTCATCCATGTAATCAACCTACAATAGATGCAAAAGAGTGTCATTTCCCCAAATAAATGTTTCTTCTTATAAGAAACACAAGAGAAGAGGGACTATACATCAGGGACTGTCAGGGGTAATGTGCATAAACTTAAACAGAGGAGATTAAAGCTGGTTATAAGGAAGAAGTTCTTTACTGTGAGGGTGGTGAGGCACTGACAGGCTGCCCAAGGAACCAGCAAGTTCTCCATCCCTGAGATTGTTCAAGGCCAGGATTGACAAGGCCTTCAGCAGCCTGATATAGTGGTAGGTGTTCCTGCTCATTGCCTGGGGGTTGGAACTAGGGACCTTAAGGTCCTTTCCAACCCAAACTATTCTATGGTGCTAAATCCCATTTTTCAAAACACAACAGTTAGCTTTGAATTTCCTGCATTTTTAGCAGTAAGAGTGAAGTCACTACTATAAATAAATAAACATTGGTATGAACTGCACCACTGAATCATTTAATACAACCACTTTTCAAAATTATACCTTCCTTCCTTACTCTTTAAAAAGACAAACATTTCACCCCTCATTGCAAAACCAAAAGTGTTATGAGAAAGTACTTGATAGCTTCCATACTAATCTCTATTTGTCACTTGGTATCTTCTCTAACCAACCTATAGAAAAGGCTTCATTCTCCAATAAGCAGCACTGCTATTATTATTTACTTCAAATATTCTGACAGCATAAAAGAAGGATTTCTAAAAATAATAATTTCTAATGGATTTGCCTGAAAACAAATCACTTTAAGACAACAAGAGGAAGAATAAAAAGTACCTATTAGGCACATCCCAATATAAAATTAGTTTTCTCAGTTTCGGAGTCTTCAAAGTAATAGTCCTAAGCTACTACACAACAGTACACTGCAATGAAAATATCTGAATAATTTTCCTGAAAAAGAACAATTTTTTAAAAGTAATTTGTCTGAAAAGCAACATCTCTTCTGTATTGACACTAGTAACAGAAATCTTACTCAGACTGAAAGCGGGGAGAATAAACAACTTTCAGCTTTTGTTCTATATTGGAATTCAGTTCTATTCAATTCCACCCTCCAGGGATAAACAGTATTTCTGAAGATGTACAGAAGACCTTATAAGGCACCTTGCCAGGTTCCTCCATACATTTCAACAAGGAAAAGAGGTATTAGACAAAATACTCCTAAGAGTTTGCAGCATATTTGTGTCAGCAGTGTCACATACTAATCATAATCAGCTCATGTCACTAAACACAACTTCCAGTATAGTAATACAAGGGGATGAGCACAGATCCAGGCTCACCAGGCAGGCTGGTAATGCTTCCTCCACCACCACTGAGTATCTACTTCACAGTCACACGCACACCTTACATTTCTCCCGTTTCCCCTCCCCACAGAGTGACTCATGCAGCTCAGAGACTGAAAGTTACTGTGCCCAATAAACACTGGTGTCCTGGGTTCAGCAGTAGCAGTCATTTTTCTCCTTCTTAGTAGCTGGTGCAGTGCTATGTTTTTGACTTTCAGATGGGGAACAGCGCTGATAACATTGATGTTTTTAATTGTTGCTCAGTAATGTTTACTCTGACCAAGGACTTTCTGAGTCTCATGATCTGCCAGGGAGGAAGGGAAGACGGGAGGAAGCAGAGACAGGACACCTGACCCAAACTGACCAAAGAGGTATTCCATACCACAGTACGTCATGCCCAGGATGGAAAAACTGGGGGCAGGAACCCAGAAGCGGGGGTTCACTGCTTGGTCAGGCTGGGTATCGGTGGTGCGTGGTTGTATTCTCTTCCTTTGTTGTTTCCCTTGTCATTATCATTATTGGTGGTAGCAGTAGTGAGTTTGTGTTATACTTTAGTTACTGGACTGTTCTCATCTCAACCTGTGGTAGCTGCATTCTTTCGATTCTCCTCGCCATCCCTCCGGGAGTGGGGGGAAGAAAAAGGGGGGTAGTGAGTGAGCAAACTGCGCGAGTTAAGGCTTAAATCACGACAACTGGGCATGGGATTCTTTCTATTCAAGGTACAATTACTCCTTTGAAAGGCTGAAGTTTTTCTTTTCAGCTTTCCCAAAACTCCATAGGTAGTTTTTGCAGAGCTTTTCAAGACTGAGACAGCATATGTGGGTGCACCTGGCCCTGACCCAACATTATCCATCAGTCCAGATGTAAACGAAGTTAAGTTACAGAAAGCTTTAGTTAGTGATAGTAAAAAAGACAACTGGCATTTCTCACATATGCCTTTTCTGTCTCCTACTATGTAGTATTAGGTTTGTAAGATGACGTTTTTACTTAGAATTGGAAGAGGGAGATACATCAAACATCCCACAGAAAAAGCTACCATTACACAACCGTCTTTTTCAGTTTACAGTGAAATCACAAAGAGCTTAAAACCCACAAAAGCAAGCCTGCATTTCCACGAAGGTAAGTTAAACAGCTACTTTTTTTTTTACACCAATCAATTCAAACGAGCAACCTGATTTCTTCCACAAGCCTAAAGCTTTACCACAATTTCCTGCATTTCTGCAAGTGTTACAGAATCAGTCACTTTTTAGGGAAAAAAGCATCACAGCCTATATCTGAACTATGATCTATATATGGCTTAGAGAATTGTCATGCCTGTATTATGAACTGATTGCTATCTCAGTGACAGAGAAACAAACACACCACTGTTTTAGTTTCTTTAGTTAGAGACCAAGATCAGAGACAATGGTGTTCTGCCACTGGACTACAGCAGATACTGCTAACAAAATAACCTTCACCCAGAAAGCTGGTAGAATTCTAAAATCTTTAAAGTGCATCCTAAACCTCAGGCAGCTGAGAATAACTTTAATTCAATCAAGCATTAACTACTTAAGGTAACCTGAGATTAATCATACATACATACAATGGTTTGGGTTGGAAGGGACCTTAAAGATCATCTAGCTCCAACCCCCTTGGTTATCCCTTATTACCCACCAGTGTTCCAAATCAGAAATTCAACCTGGGTGCTCTCTCACTTTTCCCAAGCTTCCTATTTGTAGATGAGCCCAAGGCCCAGATACTGCAGCTTTCTCATTTACAAAGTAAAAATCCTGATTAGCTTTGCCTTGAATTTAAATAAGGTCCTCAACTACCCTTCAATAACTATAGCTTTTGAGCACAAAGTCTCTCATACTTTAAAGTGCCTATGCTTACCTTTAATAATAAAGCAGCTTTAAAGTTTAAAAACAGAAAAAAAAAAACAAAAATAAAACCCCACAAACTGTTCTGCTATAGTAACTGTATGTTCTCCTTGCACAACAAAGCTTCAGTTTTACAAGAAATATTGTAAACATTACAAGATGCCTTTCACGGTGGCATCTTACAAGATGCCTTTCAAACAACTCAAGTATGTGTGCAAAGAATGCAAGAAAGTTACGTATGACATCTTAGATTTATAAAAAGATAATGTGGTGCAAAACTAGAAACTTCAACTTTTATTAGAAATTGAAATGTTAACAAAGCTGGTCTGTAAACTTTGAAAGCAACTGAATTAAATTCTTACCACAATCATTTCAGATGGCTCCAAAACAATGCATTCACAGCCACGCCTGAAGCTTCCTGCAGAGCGCTTGCCAAAGCTGAAGACAAAAAATACTTGAATCAGAACAAAACCCAGACTATAACACAACCCATGAGCATATTTACATCTTCTCTTGATACTGTAAAGCATAGAAAAAATGTACATACCTTGGAACAACACAAGTTTCATGCATATGTCCTTCAACAAGAAAATGACACCCGAGGACACCGAGCTGTGTATTTTGTATTTATGTACTTTTCTAAGAATATTTGCTAAATAATTCTATTAACACTAAAATAAGTATCAATCAACTGCTGTCTACTGAAGATGCACAGTTGATTCTGAACTACATTAAAGAGTTTGATCAAGTATCTTCTGCCATTACAGTATTAAGTTTCCTAAGCTATCTGCATTTCTATAAAGAAAGCTAACTAGCATACTAAGGAAAGAATGAAAAGGCTGATCAACTTTAATTACTTCAATAAATTAATAAAATAAGGATGCTTAACATTAGAATATTCCCAAATTGAACAGATGAGGACATAAGTTTGTTCTGTCTTTCATGCCATATTCCCACCTCCGTGCTGTAATTAAGCTTGATACTAATTTGCTTCATGTACGACAAAATAGAAAGCTATTTTAGTTTCAGTTTCTGAAGTGCTCTGCCTGTACTAAATGAATGTGTCTCCACAAGTTGCAAAGAATCCTCAAAATGCAGCAGAAAGGGTGGAACGCAGAGAACCAGTACATAATTCAGTGAAATACAAGACCTTATGGCTATTAGATCCTTAATCGTATACTGTCAGACTGAAAGAAAAGACAACCAGCTAAAGTTTGTTTCTGGTTGTGTGCGTCCCCCTCCAGGTAGTTCATATTTAAGCCTTGTTGGTCAATGCCAGACTTTTCTCACCACAGAGAGGAAGGCAGGACAGATTAAATAGCTGGAACTCCAAGTCTGCTCTTGCAGCCTGCCTTAAAATTTGCCAAAGGCCAATGGAACTATTTAGCCTTTCCCCATCTTCAACCTGGCACTTTGAAATAGGCATGGGAAACCTTCGTATCTGAAGGACACAGGGCAACAGCTATTAAATCAGTTTATGAAAAACAAACTGGACTCCTTAAAATTGTAAAAATTGAATTTTCACCAATCCTGTAATGAACAGTCACAGCAACACGCTTAAGCTTTGATCCTTGTGAAAGTAACTTTTTTAAGCTTTATTTCACAACAAGCAAACTGAAGAAGTTCATACACCATTTGGAATAGTCTGTCTAACCAGTTTATCTCTATTCTCCCATCCCGCCTGGTGATTACCAGAAATGAACAATTTAACTTGCTACCCCAAAGGCTAATCTCTTGACAACAGCACACTTACAGCTCAAAAAGAAGGCAATCAGATATTGAAAAGAAATGCCAGCTGTGCTTATTCATCAAAATAATAATCACATTTAATGGTACATGGGAGTTCCACAATAGAAAAAAATCTCCAGAATACTAGGCCTCTTGAAAAGAAATGTTAAATGAAGAAGTCTCTTGGCAAAATGCTTATTTTGCTAGAGGAAAACACATGCTTCCTCGTACAGTCCTGCAACAAAACACAGTGCTTTACTCTACAGTGCCATCCTGAATTTTATACAATTTCAGCTACTCTTAAAGTTACTAGAAAATGAAACCACTATCTTGATTCCCTAGACTGTTACAAAAGTGACTTTTATTAGCCTGATCAACGCATAGTTTTTCTGTAAGAAAAAGGAAAGGTGGGAGAGAAAAGAGAAAGTAAATCAATTCACTGACTGAAAAACAGCAATGTAAAAAAATGTTGTTTAGGAAGTCAACTTATTTGATATTCTAATTGAAAATAAACACAGAAATATTCCCTTTCTTCTTGCAGATCTTTGTCCTCTCTTTGTACCCACTGGTCTTGGTCTAGAACATACTACTGCTGTATTTTTTTTGCCAAGCACTAATTTCAACAAAAATTGCATATATACTTTATGCTCCACCATTTTTTCTTCCTCTATTACTGTCTGCAAGTATCAACTTTGAACTTCTGCCCATTGCTAATCGCTGCTGACATCTAAAAGTTTCAAGTTTAGCAAGCACAGTAAAAACTGAAAACTGTGTTTTGGATGTGCCTTTCTATTCCTGCATTTCTTATTTGGATTCAGGACAAGGGAAAAGGTAGTCAACACAACAAGACAAAAGGCATGTACTAAATTACTATAAAGACAATTCTTTATTTCTGATCCTACTAGCACACTGGTTCTGACAGCAAATAACCATGTCATTGCTGCACTGCTCGGATTCCTATGACAGCACGGAGTTTATCAGAGCAGACAGCACATCACATGTATATATTATCTTTGACCAAAGATCACAGGCACTTCAGGCTGCAAAGAAACTCTCTTATTGAAGTATTGTAGACAAGAAGACAAGTAAATCAAGACAGAAGAAAGTTAAATGACCTTTCAGATGTTGCAGTTCTTTTCTCAAGTATGCCACACCAGCTAAACTTCCTGATTTTCAACCTGCTGCTGAAAATTCAACATCAGTAAGGAATTCACACAACCAGTGAAAATTAGGAAACTCTTATGACTGTCCACTATGTCTTGACACTTCAGAAGTGTCCAACTCTGACTATGGTAGAACAACCACCATGGTATTGCATACTACCTGTTGCAGAACCACGCTTTGATACCTAGGCAGTCATACAAACACTTGGTGACATGGAACTTTGAGAAACCACTGGGAGCTTCGGGCACTGTCAATCCTCTTGTTTCAGTTCAGAAGACTGATATCAAAGTCATCAAAAAATTTTATCAAAATTAATTTGTCAGAACTCTGAACAAGAGCAAAAAAAACATCAAAAAAAAAAAAGAAAAAGAAGGACTTCAATGACACTCTCATCTACCCATCTACCAGAAAAAATCCCCAGCTGTAGTAATCAGACACTAGGTAGAAGAAGCCACCAAACACATGATTTAAATTAAAGCAAGTTATTAAAAACACTAGTAAGCAGTAAAAAGAAGCAAATACTCAACACATAATACAGTTTGTTTATGGAGCTGAACAAAAGCCCAAGCTGTAAAGCCTTTGATGAAATACCAGGAGAGAAATTTCATACACGAGACCACAAGCTGGCATGCAAGCTGGCTTGAGGGATGCTATATCACATACAAACAGTAGCAGCAAATAAAGTTTCAGTGGAAGGGCTGACATATCTTTGCAATACCAGCTCTATTTCAGAAACTTTTGCTAGACACTGCTCTTTCCAAATTTTGATGACAGACTTCCCACAGAAAATTGGCTTGACTACCCAGATTTACCACAAAATACAGTCTACATGAGCACTGGCTAGCTAAAGTAAAATGTATGAGCAGGTTTCAATGTATGAAGGACTTGACAAGCTTATTTCCTCCCTTACTATAGTGTGAAGTAAGCCTGTGGATATACGACTTCAGTATGGAGCTTAAGGCTAAACCACATTTTTTATTTTAAAATGCAGTAGAGAATTTTACATAATACACACTTCATGTTTGGTTGTATCATATAATTCCTAAATAATTCCAATTAAAATTATCTTAGCACATTAAGATAGAAATCTCCTTTTCTGACCTAAACCATATTAATTTCAACTCCTAAAAATAGCTCATTTGCACTATTATGTCAGTGACACCTGAGAATTCCAGCTTTGCAACTATTTTTCTCTAAAACAATTATGTGCATGAGGAAATTGCACCAAAGGAAGCTAAGGTAGTTTAAAGTTATCTTTGCAATGGTGGCTGTCAATATGGAATGTAGAGGTTATAGAAGTAATTCAGATAGCCAGAAGGCTGCCAGGTTAGGATATTGCTGCCTCATCTAAAATCCCCAAAGAACCTTGTTTTGCTGCAGCTTTCCCAACACTTGTTTTTTCCTGCTACCGCATAAGCTCTGACTTGAGGTTCCCTGAGTATTAAACTTCACAGGTGCTCTCCCCAGCACCTGTCCTAAAGGCATTTCACTTCTGGAGTCATTTTCTATCACAGTAACATTTATTCTCCATAAACTTACTGAACCTATGATGTGCGTATAAAACTACTTTAAAAACCCCACAACTTTAAAGATACACAAAGCAATTTGATTTGCAGGAATCCACTTTACAGTAGCAATTTTGAAAGCCAATGATAAAAAAAAAAAATCCTGGAAGGTTATATGTTCTCCCCAGGCAACTGTTCTATAACTATACCATTCCCTAAAGCAACTGACAAATTTCCATGAAAAATATACCATTATACTACATATATTATACTATACCATTCCCTAAAGCAACTAATTCCCCACTTGACTATTCAAAAAGCATTATTTCCAAATAAAGTAATTAGTAGTAGGAAAACCTTTTGCTCACTATGTGTTTTCAAAATGCGTATTTTAACCCATACAAGTAATTTACAACTACATTCTAAAATTGAGTTTACACTGACTAGTTAGTAGAAGACAAGTTTTAAAGGAAAGCTAAGGGTTTCCATGTTTCCCATAGTTTACACTTTCAGTTTTCATCAGAAAACCCTTATGCAATTCTAAAACTACAATTGGTTTAAGTATGTCAGTAGCTCACAAACAGCAAAATGCGAATACTTTAATATCCTTCAAATTTAATAGATGCACTAATAAAACAAAACAACAAAGTACCTCAATTAAACGAAACACCTAAAGCTACAAGCAGAACATTAATTTTTATGAGCACATACGCACACAGACAGCCAAAAAATTCCAGGTATTGAGGATTACTGTTCTACCCTATTATCATCGTGACACTGGACGACAACTCACTTTTCTCTAGACGTGACCCATCCATTTCCCCAGGTCCCCAGACATACTCGTACATGCACACACCGATGCTCTTTCCAAAGCTTGCAGGAAAGGCGACAGCTACTGAGAAGAGAATATTTCCCTATCAGCATTCAGCCCCGTCCCCTTGCCCTGGGCCTCCACATTCTTGTTTTCACGTCAGCCCAGCTCCCAAACGGAAAGTTATTACTCAGCACTGGAATGTGAATGCATTCATCAAAAGTGATGCAGAATCTGAAGTCAACTCCACTGACAATGAACACTGAGAAAAGGTTTCTCAGTAAGAAGCCCTTTTCTTCCTTCATCAAAGATCTCTCAGAGAAAGCCCAATTTCACTTGCGACAGCTATTTTTCAAAAAGGACATAAAAAATTTAGTATTTTCCTCTATAATGTGATTGTAGCCTTTATTTCTTTTGCTATTCACTACCTTGATTAGCTTAAAGTGATAATTAATTCACAGTTGAATTACAAGTCTACATAATGAGGTCTATAAACAAGTCTATAATTAAACTACAAGTCTATAATAAAACTACATCTAAGTCTCATAAAAAACTTCCACAAATTATGGTCATCTGTAAGATGCACATTCTTCAGCAAATTTTAAAATGCAAGATACTGTTACAGTTCTATGTATTTTTAAATGCAATATTTGCAACGAAGTTTAGTTTAGAATAAACTCTATTTAACTGGCATGTCCTCAAAGTCAAAAAGCATATCGCATTAACCCATGCTCTAACACAAGAAACAATAAAAGTAACACAGTTTCTTGTTTCTCAAGTTCTCAGAGTTTTCTATGGTATGTTTCTACTGGGAAATAAATTCCATGCAAACTTTGCTTAAAAAAAAAAACAAAAACAAACAAACAAACAAAAAACAAACAAACAAACAAACAAAAAACCACAAAAAAAAACCCCTACAATATATTAAAAGTAGAAATATTGGGTGAGTATTGCAATTATTTATGTCAAAACACTAGAAAATCAGATACTCAAAAAACAGTCTTTGTTCTTAAGTTTTCAAATGGGACAGGCAATGTCCAATATTCCAAACTCTTCTTGTAAAAATTACATTGCTTCAGTTGACATCTACATTTAGGAGAATCACAGAAACTACCAAAATGAAAAACAGGGGTACGCCATTAAGCATATTTAGAATGTGAAGTTATGTAAGCCAGAGAGTCTTCATTTGCTTTTAGATAGCCCTCACCTTGCAAATACTATTACTACCGCCACTATTCATATTCAAGTGCTCTCTGCTGTGCTTCCCGCCTTCTTTCTACCCTCCACTTGCAAATAATGCTTCTCAAACTCAGAGCACAGTGGAGTCACCATGGCTCTGGACAGATTATTTGTTGCACACGCTGCATGGCACTGCTTCCTCCTTGCAGTGCCATGACCTCAGCTATGACTTAGCAGCTGCTCTCGGTCACTGCATCAATTATTCTCTGATGATACAGAAACAAATACGAGCAGAATGCCTGGTCTCTCATGAATCCCAAAGTCAAATCTTAATGCTATATTTAACATTTAACTTGCTAAAACATGTTAGCTTTAGTCCTAAAGCAAGTCAGTCATGCTGAATTCCCAAATGAAATACTATAGAGCAGTAGTCAGTAGATGTCTAGATAGAAAAAAAATGGGGACTATCTTCTATCTGCCACTTCAGGAGATAGTAAGGGATTCAGCCAGGTTCCTCCCCCTGCATCTTTTTGACTAAAACCCACCACATTTCATTTTGGTACCCCCATATTAGAATGAAAAACATCAGTCTCATCATCCCTTTTAATGGCTTATTCTAACCAAGCTAGGTTTAGCAGGGTTTCACAGGAAAGGGCTGTGAAAGCCAGACTGTTCCTCCACCCAACTTGCCCTTGCCAGGTATTTCTAAAAGAAAGTTACCATTCAGAAGTGCATACACATACACAGGCCATCCCTAGGGGGAGACTTAAGCGTTCTGATGAAAACTAAGTTTGGCATGGCCACTTTCTGACCCCTCATAAAAAAAACAGACAGAGCCCCTCATGCATGTAAAGCAGCTCTGATGCAAACAGCCCTCCGCTGGGCAATGATGCAAGGAGGGAAGATAGCAGCAGGCCTCCCCACACTTAGAGCTGCAAACTGGAAACTATGAAAGCAAGGGTTTGTCAGCTAAAAGACAGAGGATCATTATCAGATAATTTGATTTGTAAAATAGAGGCTGGCTTCTTTGATTCTCACTGAATTAGTGCCTGTTTTTCAGGAAAAGTAAGCAAATATTCAAGTGAAGCCCAAGATGCTTTTGACATGCATTAAATACTACTTTCAATTAAAATTGGAGGTCATTTGCAAATCAAAATAACCAGTACATTCACACTTTTTTCCTGTTAATATATATTGAATTTTCACAATGTTATTATGCATACCACCTTTTTCCTTTCCTTTTTTTTTTTTTTTTTTCCAGCAAGAGTACATTGCTACTTTACAAAATGCTCTTCAGCTGAAAGGAAAACTGAAATGCTGGCAACGGCAATCCGAGTTGAAGAGGCATTTTCAGACCTGTCACTGTTTGCAAATCCTGAAGAAATGAGCTCACTACATACCATCTATACGGATGATTAGACTTATCCAGTGTCATATGATAGCTTAGATGTTTACAGTCTCAGATATAACAGCTCATGTGTCCAGGAAGGGACTCACTCGCAACATCACAGCTAAGTACATGCCACTTAATACTTTGGGAGGGATGTTTCTCAAGAGAAAAACAAAAGCCTCAATGGTCACTGCAGCTCCTTGCTTGACCTGGGACCCAACTACCCTCTGCAACAACAGGGATCACAGTCTCAAGTGTGATAACTCTAGCAGGAAGAAACCAGCACGCTAGACAAAACACCTGACAACTAACCAGTCCATGTGAAGGACACAAAAATTATGTGATAAGCACATGTATAGCATATTAATGCTTTAAATAATTCCTGCTAAAAACATGTGAAAGTTAATTTGCACTCCAGCTGAAAGCTTTAGTAAACTTCTTCAGTATTTTGAACACGTTTAGTTAGCATCCTTAGAGATGAGAGACTGGAGTACTTCACCTACGCAATACTCGTAGGGACTTCTTTATTTCTTATGTAAATGCAACCCAGATCAGATGTTGCATTAATCTGGTAATCTACAGCTGACTACTGAAGGCACTTCAAAAGAAGTGCCTGAAAACCCCTCATGAATAATTTGAAATTGGGTAGATTCTGGAGGTTCGGTTCCAGAGAAGGTCTCTTCAGTCAGCCTCTGAAGCATTTGCCTTGCGATCTTCATTTTCTCTTAGTAGAGACTACTGTTTTGAAAAATGTCATTAATTTTAACATCATAGTGAGTTGCAAGACTGAGTATGGCAGAAGTTAGGGTCTTTTATGACCCTTTCATAAACAAGAGAAATGTGTACATGATAATCAAGATCCGTGTTTGTAAACTATACACACATATATAAACAAACAAAGCTGGATGTAGTAGTGGCATTAACAAAATTTACCTTGTTGCAGCAGCTCAGCTTTGCAGAAAGTTACAGAAAGTTAGAAGCCAGGTACCTCACTGGAACAACTGACAGAAAAGATCCTTACTTGGAAAAAAAATAAAATCTCCTTATTTTTAAATTTGAAGTTCTTGGTTTATCTTGGAAAATTTTCAAAGGTGAAAGCTTTTTTCCTAACCCCCCCTTTTTTTTTTACTATCCCTTTTTTAAGAAAAAGGTGTTTTCATAAATGGTTTCAGTAAAGACAGCTTTGCTTATGCTTCATCTTAATGATGTCTGTGTTGCCATGGAGATTACTCTGACATCACAGGATCTACATAATGGTCTCAAAGAATGAGAAGTTGTAGGAAAACATTACTTAAGAGGTAAGACCTTGTCTGAACACAGTGTGGCTTATTAACATTCGTGAAACTCATTAAAACAGAGGAGTATTTTTCCAACCTCATAGAAAGCCTTTAGATGTTAAATCTTAAATGAAGACTTTTTTTCCCTCTTGAAAAATACAGAGTAAGCTTTTAAAATCCTCCTACAGATTTTCAAAATTAGAAATTGACACTTTTTTTACAAATATTAAAAATTAATGACTTATCAACCAGGGTTGTAGTAGCAAAATAAGACCATACATATTGACATTTTCCACCCCACTTACACTCCTATCTCATTCAATACAAGCAGTTCATTCACATGCAGGGTTAAACATGCCCTCAATAACTGGTTTCCATAAATCTTACTAGCACATGTATGCAAGATACCTTTGTAATAATTTCCCTATAACTGTAAAGGAATGATTAAAAAAAAAAAAGTGAAGTAATAGTTACAACTTTTAGCTATTTAGATTATAATGTTAAAATAAGTTATCCCTCGATTTCCATGCTACATTATGGCCAGTATTCCCAGATTTATCTTTCAGAAACATTTAAAAATTGCAGTGTCACCTGAAAAATAAACCTCTCAGACATTTTAGTCTTCTACAGTATGGAAAAACATTTTGTTATAAACACCATTTGTTGAAGAATTATAGTAGCAGAATCATGCTAACAATCGAAACAATAATTTCAATTTTTGCACACAGTTCATTTTGTTATTATTTTGTGGAAAGCAATGACCAGAATTTCTCAGTTCCTCGCACTCATAAAACTTGCCCGCAGACAGCATGTAAAACAAACACAATCTTTCTTTTGCCCTCAGCAGGAATCTCACAATGCAGTTTTCTAAGGTAATTGAGGAGTGTTTTGGTATTTTGCAGGTTTGCACAGAAGTGCAAAACCTTCAATACTAGTAATCAGAAGGAACCTCAAATCAGAAAGAACAGATTGCAGAACAGATTATTGCACCAAATGCAGTATCAACTGTGAAAAAGCAAGTTTTCTTCTGATAGACATTTTTAATTAAACATGTAAGTAGTAGTGAATACCCAGGTATAACAGGTCTCACATTCAACTTGGAAACAGCCACAAACTTCATTACAGAGAATTTTCCCCTCAACTTCACAGAAACAGCTCTCATTTATTTTCCACATCCTCATAGTACTCACGTAATTTATTATCATTTCAGATAACATGTTTGTAATACTAAAACTCAAGCCTGAAATTTTAGAAGAAAGATACCAGTATAAGTGAGAACTGTTGAAATTAAATAAATATCACTATTATAATGTACAAAGGAACAGTAACAGCAAACAGCAAAGATAAACAGTGCTTACAAGACTGATTACATGCTGCTTTCAATTACTTTAAATTGTGACATGCTCCATTTGAAACTGATGCTGAGACTAGAAAGGTGTCTAACCAATGAAACACAAAATAAGTTAAAGAGTGGAGTCAGCAATAAAACCCACAGTTTTTCAAGGATGGCTTTTGTTTGAGCACATTTTAGAAATGTATCAACTGAGCAGCACTAAAATTTTCAATAAGAGTATCTTTAGAAAAAAACATGTTTCAGTGGAATGAATGTGTGCCTCATCCTGTCCATCCTAGAAAGCATTCTAAAACATTCCTAGGAAAAAAGAAACCAACGCACCCCACCCCCTCCAGAAAAAGGCAACCTTCCCTACCCCCATCTCAATTTCAGCACCTTTTTCAGCGCTCATTAGTTATAATTTTAACTCTAGCTTTCTAACTTTTAAAAATCTGGGATGTGAGAGTTAGCATCATTCATAGATGTCATAGATTCCTATATCAGCTACCTCAATGGATTCTCTCCTTCCTCTGCTTTCTTTCTCCTAAAAGGTTAACCCCCGTGAATCCAGTCTGTTAAATCACTTCGCCTGATTTTAATTTTTCCTTAAGGTCTTTTTCAGTTACTCTGAGCTATTAAGATATCCATGCTTACACATAAAAATTCTACTATCCATGTTTACACAGGTTTTGTTTTCCTTTATCATTGGCTGTACCCCATACTTACACCACACTGAAAATTTTTGATTATACTTAAAATCTGTACAGCAAGTGCAAAAAATAACTTAAGCTGGTTCACAGGCAGGACTTGCCATAAAAGCAATGAATTGAATTTATACAGTTACATTGTTTCTATGCTACATATCACAAATTCCTAAGCATAATTTTGTCATTAAAATACATACATTTAGCTTTTTAGTACTCTTAGACAACTGCAGTTTCAATGGGGAAGATACTGACTTGAATAAAGCACAATAGAAGAACAGCCAATGTATGAAGTTTTTCTGAATATTCCACCAACACACCTGAGCATCAGAAGGTGATTGAGATCCTATCAAGTCCATCATCAGGTCTTCCATATGGAAAGAGAAATCTGTAACTGGGACATTCACCTACAAACTAGCACAATGCTTGCACTTGTGAGGGCTTCTGAAGTTGACTTTTCTCCTACCATGAGTATTTCCATTCCCTGAAAACCTCCCCCACCTTAAGAGGGATCAGAAATATTCAAGCTCACTTAGAAGTTATTCAGGTCATTTGACACTTTCTGCTTTGTTGTTACCCTCTATCTCCCATTACAAATTTGGAAGAAAGCCTGGTAGCACTAGACCTACTACACTAGATTTCTATTTTTATTTTCAAAAGATGACAGCGTAATAGATTAAGCCCCTTAACATTTTATCAGCTCGGTAAGAACAAAATTCCAGTAGTGCTGAAATAATTGCTTTGACAGGAACAATGCCAGACACAACCCAACCTCATCATTCAGGAACTGCATCCTCTTCTATTTCCCAATACCCAAGATACTGGCAGCACATGTGGAAGATGATCAAATTCAAACCCCAATGAACTCTTACATTATTCAGCAGAAGACAAACTGGGTGGGATAAAGCAAAATGTATGTAATACCAAATTCATTTAGCTATAAAAGTAACTATTCGTATTTTTAAAAACCTGTACACCAGCTTCTTAGCAAACAGAACAGTTTCAGATGACATTACTGGTACAAGTAGCATGTTCTCTGCATCATGAACTCTGCTGTAACAGCAGGTGACATGACAAGACAAGGACCTGTTAATTTATGGCTCAGCTAATAGAGCTACAGCCAGAGATGTCTGTGACTGTGTCTAAGTGAGGAAGCCAGACTCAGAGATCTTAAAACCCTCCCTGCATGCCCTCCCTGCTAGCCAGCCCTCAGGAGCTGAGGTCAGGGACAGACTCATGGCAGCTCCAGCTCCTCCAGTACCTTGTGAAGAAGCCGGCAACGCCACCCATCAGTGAGCTCTGGGCTTCGATACCAACTGGCTAGGATACCAACAGGAGACAAACAAGTTCAAAGCAGATGGCCAGATCAGGCACTCCCAACAGAATGGTCAGTCTTGTAAACAAGCTTTTATTTTCTCCAGAAGTTTAAGTCTAAAAAAGTAATCACAGTTGCATGCACACCCAAGAGGACATACACAGCCTTTAGGTAGATTTGGATGGTACAAAGCAATTAGTGTTACTTTCTCAATGTCTATTTAAAAACCATTAGAAGTTCATGGTAGACATACACTCAGTCATAAATGGACTGACATCTCCACTACTTCTCCCAACTACCCTCTTCAGTTTATGATCTCAGTCTTTCCCAGATTAGACTGTTACATCACACTCCTTCATGCTTCAGCTTCAACTGACAGACTAAAATGCTTAACTGAGGCATTCAAACCAAACAGAAGACAACACAGCACCAGGGGTCAGCCCACAACAATACCATGATACCACAGCAATAGTGGTAAGCAGCACTAGCTGGGTACAGAAATAAAAAGCAACATATAGGTCATGGTAAAATTCAGCAACAGCAGCTAGCAGCATGAATAAATAAATAAAGTTTTATATTAAAGAGAAAGAGTTCTGAAGGCGAAACAAATCCAAAGCATACAGTTTCAAGTAATTTCTTAAATACACTTGAACCATAGCCTGGGGAGTTATTTTTCTTTACAAAGATCCCATGTACAGTCTTCATGTTTCCATCATGATGTTGTTAATCCTTAGCCATAAGCAAAACTCAGAAACAGGAAAGAGTTGAATAAGCTGAGCACAGGTCTTGATCAACTCCCTCTATAGCTTAAATAACTGTCATGGGTTCAGCAGTAGCAGTCATTTTTCTCCTTCTCGGTAGCTGGTGCAGCGCTGTGTTTTTGACTTTCGGTCTGGGGACAGCGCTGATAACACCTATGTTTTTAGTTATGGCTTAGTGATGTTTGGTCTGGCCAAGGACTTCTGGAGCCTCACGCTCTGCCAGGGAGGAGGGGAAGCCAGGAGGAAGCAGAAACAGGACACCTGACCCAAACTGACCAAAGAGGT
>JAOEHY010028192.1:55813-119696 GCA_025447955.1 Psilopsiagon aurifrons
GAGGTCAAGCATGGCACCTCTCCTTGTCAGCTCCTCTATTACTTGCAGAAGGAAGTTGTCTTCCACACAATCGAGGAGCTTCCTGGATTGCTTGTGCCGGGCTGTACCGTCCCTCCAATAGATATCAGGGTGGTTGAAGTCCCCCATGAGAAGAAGGGCCTGCGAGCGTGAGGCTGTTCCTATCTGTGTATAGTGCTCTTCATCCACAGAGTCCTCTTGGTCAGGCGGTCTGCAACAGATTCCCACAGTAATGTCTCCCATCATTGTTCTCCCTTTAACCCTGACCCACAAAGCCTCTGTCGACTGCTCACCTGTCCCCAGACAGAGTTCCACACTCTAAACCCCGTTTTTTGTAACTTCATTGAAGACTTAATCTTTAGTATTAAGGGTAAAAAATGTGATTGTTACGTTTCCATTGTTGCCACACACAGGTCAGGTAGCAGCAGTGATTCAGGGGTGAATTGAGAAGCTGGCATTCTCACCGTCACTGAAAAAAGGCGGCAAATGGACACAGAATCCACATGCTTATACCCATGTATTTACTGGACTTTCAAAGCATTTCTGTTTCATATTAGCTTCTGCGCTTAGTTTGCCTGCAATGCAGAAAGTCTCTCCTCTCTGAAGCATAAGCCAACAGAAATTTCTAAATCATTTTCTGCTCTTTTCACACAGAGGGACATACAGAGGAAGGGCAGACCATGGCTTCACTGACACTCACTCATAGAATTACTGGAACAAGATGGCTCCAGAGCAATCAGTTATCCACAGATATGATCTGGGTACCCCCACAGCTGGAAAGAGGAGCTCTGGGGATTCTGAATTGGATAAAAGCTTCAGGGAACTGTTGGGTTATTGCTTTTAAGAGCTATTAGGATGAAGAGGTGCTTTGGCTCATCTCTGTTTCTGTGCTATGAGCTGCTATTGTACTCTGTCAATAAATTCTGTCTGTGGTCCCACCAGAAAAGGCAGGTTTTGAAAAATGAAACGAAAACAATCATAGGAAAATCTTCCTGTGCTCCAGCAGAAGGCTTCTCAGTGAGCCACAGAACAAGGAGCAGAAAAAACAGTGACTCTTACACAAGAGAGAGTTGGGGTTGTTCAGACTGGAGAAGAGAAGGCTCCAGGAAGACCTTATTACAGCCTTCCAGTACTTAAAGGGGACCTAATAAAAAGATGTGGAGAGACTTTTTAGCCTGACCTGCTGCAACAGGACAAGGGGCAATGGTTTTAAACAAAAAGAGGGTAGATTCAGACTAGATATTAGGAAGAAATTTTTTACAATGAGGGTGCTGAAACACTGGAACAGTCTGCCCAGAGAGGCGGTAGATGCCCCATCCATAGAAATGTTCAAGGTCAGGCTGGATGGCGCTCTGAGCAACCCAATCTAGTTGAAGATGTCACTGCTTATTTCAGGGGGATCGGATTAGATGACCTTCAGAGGTTTCTTCCAACCCAAGCTATTCTACTATTCTCTACATTTTAGGCATCCTCAGATAAATTGTTAATTCACATACTGAGCCTATTAACCTAGATACAGATCTTTCAAAGCATGTAAAACTAGAGAACTAGTGTGCTCTCTCAGGTTACTCTAAATCCATCATGCTGCAGAATAAAACTTTTCAGAATGAAAAATGACAATGAATGACAAACGAATACATTAGAGAAATCAGATTTAAAGCAAGGCAAAATGGTTAACGGTAGCTCTAAAGCTAAAAGCTTTTCAAATCTTTGCAAAATTCAGATAAGGTTTTCTATTTAGCCTTAATATTAAATCTCAAAAGTGTTTGGATGCATTATTGTCTTGGACAACGAAGATCCATGAATGTATATGCTCTTATGCACAAACGTACTACAAGTGGAGATTTCTGGATCAGAGGTGACTTAGCAAGAGGAACAATACGAGCTTAGAAATGTTTCCAGTGATTCAGGATAGGAAACTGCCAAACTAGGTATTTTTTATAGAAAACTGTAAATTTTATTGCTAATAATAATATGCCACCCAAAATGACTGAACTCAGTCATTAAAATATAAATCAAAGGAATAGCATCCTGTGCCAACTTCAATACAACTACATCTATCAAGTCTCATCTGTAGTAACTGGGCTGATGTTTGGTATGTGGAGTTAAAATCACTAATTCCTCCAATTTACAGCAACTTCTTGGCTTTCAGGAACAGAAATCATTTTCTGTCTAAATATACTTACACTTAACAATCAGAAATTAATCCCTCTGCAAATAATTCTCCACACTGGCAATCTTCTTTGTTAGTAATTATTTATAATACAGAAGCATCAAAGCTGCCTGCTTTCAGATCTAATATTAGTACTATTACTACCATTTCCCGGGTACATCCAGGATAACTGTCAAACATTTTTCAATATACTTATAGCTCCTATTTCTCCCTTTCTTTCTATCATGCATAAATATTACAAAAGCCTTACAGAAAGCTGGTTTTGAAGAGGCATTACAGTAAGCATCACTACTATGTAAGTCTTTACAACACAGATTAACTGGTGCATACTGAACAGTTGGCATGGTGCAGCAATGGGGCCCTGATGGTAGACAGAAGTCAGCACTGCTCTCCACAGGCTGTGCTCTCCAAGGCAGGTAGGTGTGGTGTTTCCCTCTCTGCCAGCAAGGGACAAGTTTAGAAACAGGCCAAGTTTGCTGACATTTTAAGCAGAAGCTGGACTCAGGTTGCTGAGCTCATTAGGGCTTATTTCACCTTGGTCTCCCTTCTGCCCATACTCCCTCTACAATGGGACAGCTACCCACAGCAGCAGAGAAGTAAGGGTGGGCTGCCCAAGCTACAACTTCCTCTGGAGAACAGACTGTTTGCTGCCACCAACAGCATCCACAAGCAGTTTCAAACTAAACCCCAAATTTAAAATGCCTTGATATTGATTCGAAGGTATGAAAAAAATAAAAGTTTTAACATAATACTAACAGATGCAACTTCTTGTTTATAATATAGCACCTTCGTAACATTTAAACAGTGACACAAAGGGCCTCTACTCTGTATGACTCATTTTCCTGAAATGCAAGTGGAAGCACAGAAATACTGAATCTAGCAGTTAAGTACATGCCTGGCCCTGGAAGCCCAAAGTCATGTCCAAGTAATCAAAACTGCAGCTCATCACCACCACAAGGGAAAATCAGAAATGCAAGGACACTGCTTCTCATGCCATGGTGTAAGGAAAGTTTCATTCCAGTCACAGACCAACTCTCACTTCCCTGATCAGCAAACACTGACATACATAAACCAAAATAGTCTGCAAATCATATGGGACCTGAAAGACAGACACTGCCCTACATGTAAGTTCTTACTATCCCATCTCCCAATGCTGAAACTTCTACACAGCCATTCCATACTTCTAGATTCACATTCCAAGCATAACTGGAATGAATACAGACACACCAGACAACACGTACCAGCAGCCATTCATAACACTTCTGTGAGTATAACATATACAGAAGCATAAGTGTGCACAACACACACAAAATCATATTCACATTGTACTCCAGCAAAGAGGAGTATCATCACCCATATGACCATAACCTGGCTCTTGGCATCAGGTATTCCAGGAATTTCTGTAAGACGTGTAATAATTCACAGCTACCCATTTCAAAGAGACTGCATACGTAAATTCTGCTTTGAGCTTCACTGCTGATTAAAGAGAGTGTACTTGACCTAAATCTCCCATTCAAAAGAACACTACAACACACACATCTGACTTCATCTTGTACTGGTTATTCCTGTATCACAGATCTGCATACAGAAAGAAAAGATATCAAAACAAGCAGGGTGTCAAAATTAAACTCTAGCATAAGAGTTTTATGTGCTACCCTCACAGCCAATTTTGCCCTGTGCTTATCAGTTCACTGGGCCTATTTGTTGAATTCTACTAATTAATTACTAGTCCTGAATTTATTAGTTGAATTTTTCTTTTTATCATAATGTAGAAATAAAGACACTATCAGAAATCATTTATGAAATGGTGACAGAGCCTGATTTACATAATACATCTGAAAACCCTGCAAAAATTCGATAAAGACCTTGTGCCAAGTTATATCGTCAAGTGAAACCTCTCAAAATTAATAGAATGTGAGGTTGCACTGACTCGGTAAAAGTTTAGAAATACATTATTCAAATTTACTGACCAGCTCACTGCTTGTAAACTATTTTTATTGTCTTGGAAAGACTCATTTAATGTCTTAGATTAAGGAGAAATAATATGGATCCATTAAAAACAGAGAGAAAATAAGGAAACAAGCAGTCATTTATTTTTCATTGAACTCCGATAAACTTTATTTTCACTAGAAACTGGCCCAACAGCAGAGCAACAAGACAGGCTGCCTTTAGTACAAGCAGTGCTACCACAGGGCAGCATTAACCTCGGAATTTTTGCAAATAGTGCTATACTGCACAGTCATCAACTACTTGCAATGCCTGGGTTGCATAAACAAACAAAACCACTATACACAGGAAGAATTAAGGTGACTATTAAGTTCTACTCAGACTTGAGTTAACTGCAACTGGAAGATAAACCAACTCTCAGTCCTTTACCTTCCTATGTACTCTGTTCCGAAGTAAAACACACACAAATACCATTATATACCACAGATGTTTCCATATTTTTCTTTTTCAAACAGATGAATCAGTAAATACAAAAGAAAAAGCACTGCTACATTTAACAATCCAGATCCCAGTTAAATGCACTGTATTTGGCAGCACAGGTCCCAGACCCCTGTCACATTAATAATTCACAAAAGTCACTGAACTGCATGACATGTTTTGCTGAAAGATTTTATTAGAAATTAAGTCTCTTAATGTACATTTTTATTACCAATATTTGCACTGGCAAAATACAGACTGCTGTCATTTGCATTTAAGCAATGAAAATAACAGGTACAGTAGTTTTTCAGCAAGGACACATTCCTGAGAAAAGGAGCTCTCTTACCATCTGTAAGGCTGCTTTAGTAGGTAGGGTTTTGTTCTTGGTAAAGAATCATGAGTCTTTCACAAGGAACCAGTAACACAGATCATATTCATTACTGAAGGCAAGCTTAGTGTTAACCTAAGAACTACAGAAATAATTGATCAAGAAAGTGCCAGAATATGCCTAGATGTGCATTTAAAACCTTTTATTTAAAAACCAAAAATACCCATAATAACTTCCTCTACTTTTTCTGAGATAATTACCTACTCTAATATCCTTGCCCTGACCAAAGAACTACACTTATAGTAGCCAGCAAATACCTTGTGCTCTCTTAGCACATACTCCTCTATGTATAACCTTACTACAGCGGATAACATAAACTACGAAAGGAAAGTCTCAAAGATGCTGAAACTAGTAATGATATAGTAACACAATGTAAGCAGCAATGATCGATCCCTTTTTTATGGCTGTAATAAAAGCTACTCATTTCTTTATTATAAAATATTCAGTGTTATTGTATTGTGTTTCACATTTTAAGCTGATGTAAGAACCACGTATATTATTCTCTAAACTCACCATTTAAAAACATGATATATTGCTGGAATGTCTGAGGTCTACATAGAAAACAAAATACATTGCAAGGTATACAGTTTGCTTTTCACCATGATGCATACACTAAATAAATTGTGCCTACAGTGAACAAGGACACTGACTCTACCTGTGAGGTGTTTAGCTTTACATTATTCAATGCTATTGAATTGTCAGCTTCAATTAGAAATAAATTTGTCAGAGAGCAAGCCTGTACAGATCACATTTTGTGCCTGCATTTTATCTTCCACATACACTGCACTGTTGACCCCTGAACTTCCATTTTTTAAGGCTTATATATAGCTAAATCTATTATACATCGAATGATAGAATAGTTGGGGTTGGAAGGGATCTTCAAAGGACATTCAGTCCAACCCCCCTGTAATGAGCAGGGACACCTTCCACTAGATCGGTTTACCCAGAACCACATTCAACCTGGCCTTGAATGTCTCCACTGGTGGCATATCTACCACCTCTTTGGGCAACCTGTGCCAGCATTTAACCACCCTCATTGTAACAAATTTCTTTCTGAGGTCCAGCCTGAATCTCTCTTCTTTTAGCTTACAACCATTGCACCCTGTCACAACAGGCCCTGCTGAAAAGTCTCTCCACATCTTACTTATAGGCCCCTTTTAAGTACTGAAAGGCCACAATAAGGTCTCCCTGAAGCCTCTTCTCCAGGCTGAACCCCAGCTCTCTTAGCCTTTCCTCATAGGAGAAGTGCTCCATCCCTCTGATCATTTCTGTGGCCCTCCTCTGGATAGTAGCTATAAATATACTCTAAACATTTCTATTTATAATGTTTCTAGTCCATATTTATCTATATATTGTAATATACATAGGAATAAACTGCATATAGGCTAAATTGCTGAAACTAATTGGTCTTTTTGTGCCACTCAGACACTGACGGCACCTGAGAAAAGCCCCATACTGATATGATGACATTCTTTTGCAGGTCTGTGTACTCACTGCCATGTAAGCAGTTTAGCTGGTTCATCACGCAGCTAATATTCTAGACAGTTCTTTTCTTTTGTTAGTACACGTTACTTATTTCTCCAGGACCTATAACACTACACAGCAACTATATATAGCTAGTTATTATTTAGTTACTGAGTGGGAGAACCTCTGTTGATGATCTATGCAAAGAGAGACAAAATTACCATTGGTCCCCGAGGGCAACTCACCAAAACCCGCACTGGAGATTCATGCCTTTGCAAATGGGGAGCACTGCCACCCAGTTTAGTCACACCTGGTAACATTCCACAGGGTACATGTGACACTGGTGAATAATTGTCAAGTGGATGCATGACATTAAATGGAGATCCAAACCAAGTTAACTCCATGCCTTTTAAGAATGTCCTGCAGTTCAGAGTAGCCTGAAGTGACTCTCTTAAGAGGTTCTAACAGTCAGCTCAGGAACTAAACCCTTCCTTGAAGAGGCAGTATTTTGAGGAGGCTGTAACACATTACCCATGTTACCACTAACATGTCCCTGCCCTCCAGGAATGCTGCAAATTAACTCCAAAATTGCAGTCTAGGGTCAACTGTCCTAATCCTATTCCTGATTATGATTTCTTCATAAGGCAGTTTTGGCAAGTAAAATAGAGATGATGATATTATGAGTGCCTAACACAGGTAGTATGGAAATTGAATCTATGGAGTACTTTGAATATGTAGCTGGTACTGTATAGTGACAAGCGTTGCTGACAGTGTAATTCAGTTTGGCTAAACCTATATTGCTTTTTCCGAGCTTGCCTGAGTGAATTACTGCTGCTTGTTGCCCTCACTGGACGTTGCATTAAATGCCTGTGCTATGCAGACCCAAGCTTCAGGTAGTACCAGTGTCTGATTTTCCTACATGCTGAACCACCCACCCAGCAACAGGTTTGAGTGGGTGAGTAAACACTTCAGGCCTCAGTGTGAGCCAGCACAACAGCTCTGCTCTCATCCTGCCTCTGTGGCTTCTACCAACTAAGCTGCATGAATAAAGATTACAAAGCCACACCGTCAGCTGGAGGGAATAGACCTTATTAATCCAAATCTTCAAGGCTACCAAACAACATTTATCCGAATAGCACTGTGAATGAAAGGAGAACCAAATCCATGCACAAAAAGGGCATAACTATATCCCGTTGGGCAAAGTTACGCTTTAACAAGGTTTACCTCTATTTATACTAGAAGAAAAAGAGCTAAGTAACACAAGTGCACAGAATAACAATGAGCAATAATTTCTATGGTCATTCCAAAACTGTTTCTAAGTGAGTTTTGTAAAAAGACAAATCATCAGCATTCAGGACATAAACTGCTGGAGGTTAAGAGAGGAAGAGTTACTTCTTGCACTTTTCTAATAAGCTCCTCAGAAATAAGTGAACAGACGGGACTGATGGTGAGCCTGAGCCAGTAGAGCAGTACCTGTTCACTATATTCATCCAATACTCTCAGGTAGTCAGCTCTTCTTCAAATTACATTAGAGATGTTTATGAAAGAACAGTTCATAAACAGATTTCTTCTTGCCAGATGAAAACATCAGATGATTTCCCTTAACTTTGATTAATACAGTACAGAGATACTAATTTCTTCAGTTAAGGGGGAAAAGCCCCCCAAATCTTTTCTCATTATCTGCAGAGGATTTTTCTGTAAAGGAAAAAAAAAAAAAAAAAAAGTCTTTTTTCATCCTCTATAATGAATGTTTCACATGGTCATGATTCAATATGTTTTACACTACACTGGTAATTCTCATTCTCCAAATATCACATTTGAGGAGGCTAATACACCATTAACATGATTAACTTTTTAATACAAACTAAGCCATATGGAACCAAGCTGCACCACTTGGCCATATTAATGACTAGATAGTGAAGATCAGCTTCCACCCCACTGCACCTGAGCAACTTCACTAGTTCCACTCGAATTTGCAGGCCTAGACCAAAGGAATGAACATACCTCTCTAGAAACTGAAAGCATAAGCAACTTCCCTATTTCTTCCCAAAATAGAGATAAGCCATTAAAAGGCAGGAAGAATCAATACACTAGGCCTGTTTACATACAATCTTCAGAATGCCTTCACCACCAGAAAAGCATTTTTCTGATAAATCTGGGATCATGGAAGTGCATCACATCCCTCAATACAGTTTGGCAAAACCAGTGAATTTTGTTCATTATTTCTCTGTCAATCATTACATGTATAAGTTACAGAGTAATGAATTACAGTGCAGTTGATCAAAGGAGCAGCACTGTTTCCTATAGCTTTTTGCCACTTCCAGCAATACAGCAATCAGACAACACAACTCACTGTTCCGTATCAGGCCTGCGCGGATGATCCCTAAGTCCTGTGCGAGCAAAGCACATCAGTGGTCCTGCCAGTTTAACCACTAATAATGTCAAGAGAACTCTCAGACTGAAGGACACTCTCTGTCCCATAAAGCACACAAGCCTTTTCCCTCCTTTATCCCCTTCCCAACTCACTGCAATCTTGCCACCTCCCCTAACACACCTCGCCTGTAAGTAATGAAGGCTCATGTTTCTCCCATTCAGCCTCTCTTCTTTCCCATGTTACACCGTGCTTCTCCTCTCTTCTCAGTTCTTCTAAAGCTGTTGCGGAAAATGCTACATTTCACCAACCTAGCACCTCCTGGGCAGCTAGTTCCTGGAGCCGCGGGCAAAAGGCAATAAAGATAAAATGCAGCTCGGCAGTGAATCACAAGCCTGAGCACATCTCAGAGGTCATCTCACCCATCCCTCTGCCCCATGGGAGTCTCAGCTATCCTCATATCATTTCTTAGAGACATCTCTGTCACCTGCTTCTAAAAACCTCAGTGATAGGAACTACATGAAATCCCTAGGCAATATATCCCAGTCTTCCATCACCTTCACATAAAAAAATTCAACCTTTCTTCACAGGTCACGTTTTTTAGGCCTCGGGATTTTCTCCATTCTTTCTTTACAAGTCCCATCAAGCCTCCTCTGCTTTCCCTGCACAAACATCTCCAACTAAAGAGGTTTCCTTCAAAAAACACTTCTGAAAGCGAACATTAAAGAACCTACTGTATACTGCTGCTGGAATTAAACTGTTTCTCATTGTGCAACTGTAACATAAATTAAAGACTTACAGTGACAAAATTATGCAAGTCTTGCTTGTTTCAAGTTCATCGGTTTTACTGCACATACATAACAGGAGAAACAATTCCAGGTAGTCACTGTTGTCATATGTGTCTGTAATGCCTATTACCAGAAACTGTATAACATCAGCAGTAAAACATCAACCATCAAATCAAAGAACTTTTGAGATTTAAAAACATTTTTTTCATAGTCAAGCTAAAGCCATGTTTGATACAGATAACCCCAATGTTACAAAATAATGACCTATCGAAAAGATGAAATTTGTCTTTGCTCGAGCAAGCAGTTTCATTAGGAACACAGTCCACTAGAGAGAGCAGAGCAAATCCAATTTGGCTCACAGTTTTCCACTGAATTCATATGTCACCTGGTTGTTTATTGGTTTTAAATCACTAAAGAAGTAAAAGAGGAAGAGAACTGAAGCAATGCTCTAGTTAACCCTCAAGTTCTTGATTATTGCTGGCTACTTTCCTCAAGGAATACAGAGGAAAAAAGTGCATATAAAGGTCAGAAATATCTCCTTTTGTAAATCAATTTACTCTGCTGCATGGAGCATCAACAACAGAGGACACCCCTTACCATGATTTTTAAATTCTGAAAACGCAAGATAAAATCATAGTTATTCACAGACAACAACAAACCAGTAACTTCTCTAATACACCAGAAACAATATAAAGTCTTTCTTTGTTTTAAAGAGTGGATTACAAAAGCCGAAGACCCCAAAAGAAAGTCTTTGTGTTTGGCCCAAATGAAATTATTTTCCAGTATAACAAAGTAATGCATTACTGCCTGCAACTGCATTCCTGTACGTATGTTGCTACTGTACACCCTGCACTAACATATCATAGGACCAAATGCAAGGACTGTGAAAGGACTTCAGGCCTTGACAGATGAGGAGTGTTAAAGATTGTTTCATGGAGCCAAATCTTTAAACAAAGTTAGGAAAAAAAAGAACAAACCAGGACATACAAAGCACATTTTAATCACTTATGTATTCATTATGCATTTAAAACCAAGGATATCAATGAGAAGTAGAAATTTCTGATGGTGGTCTTTGAGCTGAAGAGGTCCCTGGAAAAATTCACAGATCAATCCATTCCCTCTTAATTTTCATGATCTTTTGAAAGATGTGGCAATGTCAAATATAATAGATGTGAAGTTTCATTACAGCTGACCAACTAAGCATTCCCAAGAACCATTACACCAGTTGGAGCTGAAGAGCTAACATGTTGCTACTGAAGGTTTCCCATACTTCACCTACCTACCAACATCAGATGCCAAGATATTTCACAATGACTTCTGATAACAGGGAAAAAACAAAACAGGCCAACATTGATAGTTAAGGTTTATTTTGACCCATTTCAGACAAGCTGTCCATGTGCAACCACAGAAGAACATCCAGTCCTGCCGATCCAAATATCAAGATAAAACATGAGAAAACCCTAACACTTGCATCAGCAGCATTCCCCAAAATACTAAAAACCTTCATCTAATTTTGAAAACACCCATAATATATGGAAGAAGAGAATATTGATTTGCAAAATCCACAAGGGATTATTTTCCTCCTGCTACAAAACTGACAGACTTGAAAGTCCAAATTTTAACACAGCTGCACATGCCCATTAAATATACATCTGAATCTTAACATGTAACAAGTACACTGCAGTGATTATACTGTGCTCTTTTGCAGAATCTAAAGCATGAATTTCCACGTATTTAAGACAAAGTTACTTCAAATGTTATGGCACCTCTAAACATAAATCACCACCCAGGCATGAAGCAAAAAATCAAAGCAAAATGAAAAATGCACCAAAACATGAACCAGAATGCAAAGAATGTCCTAGAGGCAAGATTAGCAAACAATTATATCAGCCACTGGCGAGAGTGACAGTACACAGCATTTTGCATTCTTCTGAAGAATCTGTTTTGTGTTCCCAGGATGGCAAAATCATCCTGCTCTTTCCTATCTCCTAAAAAAATGCCAATCATCAATAACCAAGAGTGCATCAGCTGATGGCATTTCAGGATGCAGCATGGGAGTATTAAGTGACTGAGCACTGATCAAATGACGACAGAATCTGGAGACTGAGTCTCAAGTAGTATTGGTTGACCCTGATGTTAAGTGTGTTCATATTATATAAGCCTACACCAAAGTACCACTTCTGCTGCTGGAAAGTGCTGTTAGAACTCGGCACACACAAATATATTTTCAAAGTCAAGCACCTACAAATACATTTCCCCTGTTCAATCAATCAATCAATCTTAAAATGGCCTAGTCTTAAACCAACTTTCTGGCAAATAAATATGGATCAATACCTGACCCAACCATTTCTCAAGGTAAATTCTTGCAGCATTTAATGTGTGTCACCTGCAGGAAAATTCCTTTTTATGTAATAAGCTACCAGCCATTGAATGATTTAAAATGAAAGTACCTTTTCTGTTCTCATGTACCTTGCACATACACAGAGGGTGGAAAGAAGGCAGCAGGATTTCAAAAATTATGCTTACATTTCCCTTCTAAATGTATACTGTTCTCTAGGGAACAATCAACTTAGTAATGTCTGTAATGCTCAGGCTATAATTACCAAAATGAGATGTATAACCTTTATTACACCAGCAAACAGTTAACTTCACAAATTATTTCTCTTACTTTAGTGCTCTCAAATCTTTCATCTTTTTTTTAAGTAATGAACTGCTTCCAATCTTCTACACTGCAGCTAAACTGAGCATTCAATGCCGGGTGCTGCACACCTCACTAGCAGAAACTCAGCACAATGCAAGACCACCTTCAGCCCATATAGTTTCATATACTGCCATAGCATGGCAGAATGCCTTCAGGATTTAGCAAATTCAAACATATTCTGTTGCTACATCACATAGAAAACGCCTTGAAAGTCTCCCTGCTAAAAGAAAAAAGAAGAAAAAGGAACAGCCTACGTCTCCAAACATGACAGTGAATTCCTGGCATAGCAAATGCAATGCAAGAGGAGAATAACAACAGTATTTATGTTACCTTCAGTCACATAGTTGTGGTCTCGAAGAAAGCTGTGGTTAATTTTTCGTGCGTCCGTGTCCTCGCCCATTTACAGCAGGATTACTCAGCATGCCTATCCGCAGTGGACTGATAGCATCAGCAGAGGTCGTCACAAGAGCACCATCCATGCTGCCACTGCCTAGCAGAGGCGGAGAACACACTGGGCTACTGAGCACAGCATAATGAGCGCTAGTGATGCAGCACAGATTTGGGAGGGTGAATAATGATCGGGAAAGAAAAAAATAAATGGATGGGGGAAGGAAAGAAAAAAGTAAAGGAAAAAAATCGGAGGCAGAAACAGTTCCGATAAATTATGAATGCAGAAAGCCAGTAGGGAGCTTGCGTGAAGGGAATACAGGCACTTCTCCGACAGTTAAAGAATAACCCAATTGTTTAGTCAGGTACTCCTTAAACAAGTGCCCACGCAGAGTCTCCTCCAAGTGCCTGCTGCTGGGGATCTTGCTAGATGCTGTAAAGTGGCAATCAGCGTACTGCAGCAAAACCCACCCGGAGAAGGGCTCTGATTGCCGTTGCTGCTACTGCTGTCATCTGCCTGTGCTGCATCAGAGCAGGCCCCTCCCCATCAGCCGCTCACTGCCCAACCGCACAAGATCTGCATGTAGGAAAGTGAAAAATGAGACTGCAGGTAATTATTTTAGCTCTTCTGCCGGGAAGATGGGCAATGAAAAAATTAAGGGAGGGGATGAGGGAGAAAAAACTTCAAGCTGCTTTAAACGGGTTTGCATTGACATGGGCTGCACACTAACATGCAGACACAATTCTGTGCTAGTCGATACTGTCACATGCAGCAAAAGCAACAGTCGTTCAATGTCAGTCCGTGTAAACATAACTGAAACTGCCAAATATCTGCCTATGCAGATGGAATCATTAGAGGGAGGGCAACCACTCAGAAAAGTGAGATAAAATAACTTATTTACCTTTCCTTCTTTTCCACTTTTGTAAATAAAAGATAAAAGCAAAGTATGAAAAAGACAACAGCCAGGAAAAAAATCTCTGTGGCTTCTCCGTACAGGAAAGGAAAGCCGGACAAAGGGAATGTTTGCAGGTCGTGCGGCTTTCTTAGACATGCTAATTTCATTCACTGCATTGTCCCTTCACCTTGGAAAAGTAGTGTTGAAATCTGTCTACTCAGAAATAGGAAAATGACTAAAAGAAGAAAATTGCTAACTTGCATTATAAAATGAAGGCAGTTCTTTCATGGCTATTACAGGTTATACTAGTGCAAAATTCTTTCAGCTGAACAGAGAAGCAGTTAGTTTAAGCTTTCAGTATCTGTTCATGATACCATGAACCATTTGATGCAGAAGGCACATACTCTGAAAAGGTGTAAGCAGCACTGAAGTTTAGAAATTTGAGTAGAAAACAAAACCTCCAAGGATCGAAACCTCCACTACGGCATGAAAAGAGAGTACACCATCACCGACCCATTTTAGAGGAGAGACTACAGTCCTGTGGCTTAGGCCCTTGAATTGAACACAAAAATACAATTCAGTTGTCAGCATTACTACAGCATTTTGTGTAATCCTGTGGAGTTTTTTGTCCTTTCTTTATAATGAAGCTACAACATATGATTCTCAAAGGTAAATTCAAATACACTGCTGTGACTGATAAAACAGGCATGTGACTTAGTTCTATACTTTATTCAATGTAAAAACCTGCCCAGGGGTAAACATCTAATTTCAGGATGAAGCAAGTTTGGGCGAGAAAAAATAGCAGTGGAATGACCTCCTTGCTTTTCTCATGGATAAAACAAAATAAATCAGAACCATCTTCAACCTGACAAGTAAAAATCATAAAATCTTCACAGGTGGGAAAGTAAAAGAAGTTATTCTGTACTTGCACCTGAACAGAACACATTTTATTTAAATGTGATTTTTGTAGGTGACAACATTAGAAATGTTACTTCTGCATTGAGAGCATCAGTTAACACCATGGTAGCACTGGCAGCTCTACAGTGCCTGCCCTATCCTTTTCAGTCATTTGCTGCCTTTGCCTATGCTTTCCTAACATCCAGTCTAAATCTCCCCTGCTGCAACTTGAGGCTATTGCCTCTTGTCCTATTGCTCATTACTTGGCAGAAGAGACCGACACCCCCCCCCCCAGTACAACCTCCTTTCAGGTAGTTGTAGAGAGCAGTAGGGTCTCCCCCTGTACCTCCTTTTCTCCAGCCTTAACAACCCCAGTTCCCTCAGCTGTTCCACACAAGGCTTACTCTCCAGACCCTTCACCAGCTTCCTTGCCCCTCTCTGGACCCGCTCCAGCACCTCAATGTCTGTCTTGTAGTGAAGGGCCCAGAACTGAACACAGGATTCAAGGTGCCATCTCACCAGTGCCCAGTACAGGGCGATGATCACTGCCTGGCCCTGCCAGCCATGCTATGGCTGATACAGGGCCAGGATGCTCTTGGTCTTCTTGGCTGCCTGGGTCAAAGCTGCTCATGTTTAGCTCTGTCAATCAGCACCCCCAGGACCTTTTCCACCAAACAGCTTTTACAGCAACTGCCCGAAGCCTGGAGCATTGCATGTGGTTGTTGTAGCCCAAGTGAAAGACCTGGAACTTCACCTTGTTGAACCTCATACAATTGGCCTCATCCTATTGAGACAGCCTGTCTAGATTCCCTCTGTGGACCCTTCCTGCCCTAAAGAAGGTCAATGCTCCTGGCCAATTTTGTTGAGGATGCACTCATTGAGGGTGCACTTCATTGAGGGTGCACTCGATCCCCTTATCCAGATTATTGATAAAGATCTTAAACAGAACTGGCCCCAATACCAAGCCCTGGGGATCACCACTTGTGATCAGCCACTAGCTGGATTTAACTCCATTCACCATAACTCTTCAGGCTCAACCATCCAGCAGGTTTTCTTACCCAGCAAAGAGTACACCCATCTAAGCCATGAGGAGCCAATTTCTCCAGGAGAACACTACGGGAAATGGTGTCAAAAGCTTTACTAAAGTTTAGGTAGACAACATCCGCAGCCTTTCCCTCATTCACAGAGCAGGTCACTTTGCCGTAGGAGATCAGGCCAGTCAAGCAGAACCTGCCTTTCATAATCCCACACTAACTAGGCCTGATCACCTGGTTATCCTGTACATGCTGCGTGATGGCACTCCAGATGATCTGCTCCATAATGCTACCCAGCATGAGGGTCAGGCTGATGGGCCTGTAGTTCTCTGGATCCTCCTTCTGGCCCTTCTCATAGGTGGGCATCACTTTTGCTAACCTCCAGTCAACTTAGACCTCCCCAGTTAGCCAGGACTGCTGATAAATGAAAAGTGGCTTGGTGAGCATTCTTACCAGCTCCCTCAGTACACCGCGGTGGATTCCAAGGTCCCAAGCTGTTCATAGACCACTTCCTTAGATATCACATGTGGGTCCTACCATGCTTATCTTGTTCTTTCCACTTTTAAGTTACAAGAAATTCTCAAAAGGAGGAATAGCATGAGGATGAAGCATTTAACAAAAACACTAGGCAACCTTCCCTATGTGTATGCAAATGCTTTCCCAAGATTATGAGCAAAATTCTTACTGTGTGGCAAACTTTAATGCACCACTGCCTGAAGTAGGTCAGTTCACATGAGAAGCATTAGCAAAATTCTACTTTACTTTTGTAGCACAATGCAAACTTGTCAGACAACATTTGTGGATAACTTTAGCTGTGCCACTTTAAATGGTACTTATTATCAATCCCACCAATAACCTACATCACTTGATCTGGTCAAATACCCAGGGAGAGGGGGGGAAGAAACCTTTGATCAAAAACACTATTAGGCATTCTTGCTTCCACAGTAGCTCACAGTCCTACTCATAAAACAAGCCACTAATTGAGCAGAATACTGTGCAAATACAGAAATAAGAGTGCCCTATCCTAAAGAATTTACAAGCAAACTGTAAAACGGAAGAGCTACAAAAACATCATCAGAGACATTTAAGCAAACAGTGAGTCAGTAATGAGAATGGGGTCCTGGTTTTGAGCATTCTTCAAAAGAAGGTCATTAGAGATTTTTTGGAGAGCAGCTACAGGCAAAAACTGTATTCGAGAGGCTGAATAGTAACTACATAACAAGAACAGAGAGAGCTCAGAGGTATAAAAGGAGGAAGCCTGGCTAGCAGGTCAAGAGCTTTTTTTTTTTTTCCCTCCTCCCCATAGATGGCAAAAGCCTCAGCACATTAAGATGCAATGTAAAGAGTAAGGTGTTAGGTGAAAATGTCGGTGGAGAGTGAGAGGTAAGGAGGAAAGGAAATGACAAGGAGGAAAGTAGAAGACAAGGGCAGCCATGACACAGATGCCGGAAATTCTGTAGGTGTCAGTAAGAAAATAGAAGAATTAAAAGGAAGACAACAAACAAAAACTGAACCTGTGCCAAGAGGAAAAAAAACTGATAGGATAGGGAGAGAAAATAATTCTAGGAAAGTGTTCTGGGTTCAGCAGCAGCATTTTTCTCCTTCTTAGTAGCTGGTGCAGTGCTGTGGTTTTGACTTTCAGTCTGCGAACAGCACTGGTAACACCGATGTTTTTAGCTGCTGCTCAGTAATGTTTGGTCTGACCAAGGACTTTCTGAGTCTCATGTTCTGCCAGGGAGGGGGGGAAGCCGCGAGAAAGCAGGGACAGGACACCTGACCCAAGCTGACCAAAGAGACATTCCATACCACAGCACATCATGCCCACTATATAAACTGGGGCAGTTACCCAGAAGGGTTAGATCACTGCTGGGCATTGGTCAGAGGGTGGTGAGCGGTTGCATTTTCTTCCCTTTGTTACTTCCCTTATCCTTATTATTATTGGTGGTAGCAGCAGTGGTTTGTGTTATACCTTAGTTACTGAATTGTTCTTATCTCAACCCATGGGAGTTACATTCTTTTGATTCTCCTCCCCATCCTTCCAGGAGCGAGGACGAGGAAGTGGAGGGATTGAGAGAGAGCCTGTGTAGTTCTGAGTTACTGGCTGAACTTAAACCATGACAGAGAGGAAGAAACTTGTATTCCACCTTGTCAGAGTTTTGGGGAGAAGGACTGGAAATGGAAAAGGGGGAAGGCAAAGAGATAAAAAAAAAGGAAGGAGATAGAAACTGAGGCAGGAGGCAGCCAGTACCCTGAGGAAGGAATCAAATCAAGACACAATTGGAATTGAGAATGTAAGATCTGGTAGCAGTGTAGACTAAACAGTGGTAAGGAATTAAAGACTATGAGAACAAATCTTGGCTGATTGACTTTCGATCATGTTTGTTCACTGCATTTCCACCAGGAAGCTCTGCAGCATGAGAGCAGTAGGAATTAGGTGTTGAGAAGGCAGTTGGTCCTGAGGGCTCCTGCGTGGTCCTGTTTATAAACACCCGTTGAACACATGGCCATCCTGGTTCACTTCTGCAGAATCCTTTTGTTCTTCTCTTAAACTCATTCTCCGTAAGAGCGTCTATTTAGCTCTGTCAAACATTTGGAGCACAGCCTTTAATAATTTACACTCAGTATCTGAAATAGAGCATTGTCAGGTACTCCCAGCCTCCATTTTACTACCCCCAAATTCATCACTTTATCTGAATGAGAACAATTAAGCTTGAACTGCAATTGAAAGAAACAGTGGTTGAACGCTTCCATTTTTGTCTAACAAAACTTTTCATATACAAATCATTCTGTACTTTATTTAGTAAAACACAATGGCTTTAAATGAAATGGAAGTGAAATTTGGAATTAGCAAGGAACTTGCATTATTTTTGAAGAACAAAAGTTTAAAACATTGTGATGGTGAAACAAAGAGAAACAGTCCTTGGAAGTTATACAAATGGGTCCAAAAGCAGACTGCCTTGAAACATTACCTTAATTTAATGTTTGCAAAGTCAGTGGAGGTTTTTAAGTGCCTTAACAGAATTTACTTCTAACCATATCCTAACATCTGCAAACTGAGCCAGTGCAAACTTTCTCTTCTCAATTTGAAATAGAGTAAGATAACACAGGAAATTAGCTGGCTACAGGACAAATACAACAAAATATTTAGCTAACCCTTTAAGGTTATATTTCATTGCAATTGTATTTGCTCACCAAAAGAGAGCCAGATGTTCTCTCCCTTTATGGATATCTAGCTTATGTACAGAGACGTAAAACATGTAGCTACTGACTTCTCCTGCTAGGCCATCAGCAAATTAGCTTTACTGTTTATTTATTCGTTCATAATGTCCAGGACAACAAGATTAGATAGTATAGTCTTTCCTGTTCAGAAATACTGGAGCTCATTGGCTGCCTTTCATTTTAAAAGATAAAGCAGCAAGGAATTATAATGTGATAAGCTACTCCCCTAGCCTTCCTCCAACCACAGTCAGCATGGCAGAGAAGGGACTCAGAACTCAGCCACGGAAAAGACAGCAAATCCACTCCCTTGGTTTTGAGTAGTTTTAATTCTCACTCTTTAAGAAAGCTACTTTAAAATAGTGGGTTCCCTGCTCTCTAGTCCTCCCCTAGTAATTCTATTCAGAATGAACATTCACTCTGGATCATACCCTCCCTTAGATTTGGGACTAGACCTACATTGCAAATTGAAGCAGGAATACCCAAACCACCTTTAAACAAGTTAGATCTTGGATACAGCCCAGCCCTGGTGGCAGAGACCTCAGCAGGAGCTGAATACCTTGGAGGGAAATGGCCCGATATATGATTAAAGTAGCAATGGTTCAAACGCTTTTCCATCAGTGCCTTTTTGAAGACGTTCAAGTACATGTCATTACAGGATGCCTACTAGCAAAGGAAGTAATCTAATAGCTTTGTGATAGCAATATCATAAATGACTCTTATCAGAGTTTGTCTTAAAAATTAAAATTTCCATAATTTTCTAAACAGTCCTCTTTATATTTGCCTAATAGCCAAAATAACATACAATAACATAACATACAATACAGTACTAGCATGCAATTCCATTTTTGATACTTTGACAGCTAAACAAAAACAAATAGATACTGCCAAAAGTTAATATAAAAGGTAATAAAAAATATCAATCATTGCTATCAAGTAAAAAGTCAGCAATTTTGTCTTACAGTAACACCTCAAAATTATTTGCAATCTTTACACTGACAGCATTTAATTTCTATTTCAATAACTCTCTTCTTCAGTTACCGTAGAGAAAATTTAATATTTAATATTAAGAAATATTATATAGCCCAAGAACTTTTTAAACAAACTCATGGCTGCTATCACTGTTTGAAAATACTCTTATTATTTACAGAAGAGAAGCTCCTTCAACACACGACATTTTGCTGTGTTAAACTTAAAAATAACACCTCCCCAGAAGAAATTATTTATTTTTAGCCTACAAAACCAAACCTGGAGCTTGAGGAAGAAGGCAGGGTTGGGGAGTGCTTCCAGCTTAGCCTTTACTTTCAACTGGGGTTACTCTGCTCCCAAGTTTCTCATATTGAAATACAAATGCAAATATATTTCAAACAAGAGGTTTATGTTGGATTTGGTATCATGGCACTACATGCTGGAGAAATCATAGTACTCATTTTGTAAATTTAGTTTCATTTTATGAATATTTTATACAGATGTGAATTAACTCTATACAGATGTGGATTAACTGTAAGTATCACAGCATCACTTGCATGCTGCCTCACACCTAGTATATGAGGCTGCATGTACCTTGCTACCACTCTCTGGTGCTTGCAGAACATTTTCCCTCTAAAGTGATAGCCTAACCCTAACCCCCTAACCCTCTCTCTGAATTACAAAGAGCAATTAGAGAGAGGAACTTATCACATGTTCTACTGTTGAGTAGGGAAAAAAACTTTTTAAGTGTATGCCTCTACAGACAAGCCTATAAAATTATGATGCATGCAGCTTATTCACATTAACACTGTTACTGCATCCTTTCATGAATACAAAACATAGGAAATCCATCCACACTACTGAAAAACCATGAACCTGCAAAGCAGCAACAGGTCCTAAACAGGAGAGCGAAAACCCTGCTGTAAAGGGCTAGAAATCATGAAGGGAAGATGGTTTAGTGGCTGTTCACAATGAACGGATCACAGGCACCAGAGCACAAAGTGCTAGAGGCTGCTGATGGGCACTGTCACAACAGTGAAGCCTCAGGAGCTGAGCTGCATTGCCTCCTGGCATTTCACCCAGCATACTGTCAGAAATGGTTTTCAGACAAGACGTATCTCTCCACAGCCAGGCAAGGTAGCAATGACAAAACAAACTTCATACCCTAAGACAAGATGACCCACATTCCAAATACCTTTGTAGATGTCAGGCTCTGGAGTGGGACATGAAGCCTGCTGAGACAAGAATGCCTGAAAAGAGACTAACAGAGAATCTACAAATAAGCACATGGTGTGAAATAGTTCCAAAAATGTCACTTGGAGATGCTGGAAAACTCAAAGAAATGAGGTTAGAAAACACAGATTAGAAAGTGGCCTGAAAAAAAACCCACAATTCAGAGCAGAGATACAGGCCATGACAGAACTCACTGAGACTTTGAAGACATGCTTGTGTGCATATTCGTGCAAGAAAGGAATTAGGAAGAGAGGGAGGGAATCCCGTGAGAACAATAGCCAAACCAGTTCTAAGGGTCATGTACATTCCCCCCCACACACACACATAGCAATGTACAAAACACACATTTAAGCAGTATCCTGTTGAGGCACTTGTGTGGTCAAAACACTGGGAAAGGAAAGCACTTTCTAGAACAGCTTCCAAATACCATCATTGTGAAAGGATTAAGCTGATAACTCACAGAAATCCTAGAGACATGGAGCTTGAAGAATTTCCACAGGGAAATAAAGGAAATCAAGAGGAAAAATGGCAAAGCAGGTACAAAGAAACAAACTTTCTGCCCAAGCTCAAAAGAGGAAACAGAGGAAATTCTTTTAAACTCTATGACCTGTTATAAAATATTAGAAGCTGCTAAAGAATTGAGTCCTGAGTTCAGCTTAATGACAATTTCTAACACCTCTAAAACATTCTTGAGACTTAAGAAAGTAATTAAAAATCAAATCAAACTAGCAGATTGTATTTGCTTTCATAATAAAAAGCAAACCACAGCCCTCTTCCTAACACTTTGCTAATTCAGAACTCAAAATATTTCAGGAAATAATACTGCAGGAATGATTTCTGCACATGGCAAGCCTATTAAACAAAATCAACACACAGGATCATTTATTATTGTCTTTGCATGCTACACAATCACACAAAGATGACAGCTTTGAAGGGAACTTAGCCCAGATGACTATGCTGCTCATAAGTCTGCAAAGAAATTACATGTGACAGGACATTCATCCCAAGTCCTTCTTTCCACCAATGTGTTTAATTAACTCAGATGGGCATAGTGCAGATAGCTTTTTCTCCAGCTTTACCTTGCACCACAGAGTAGTTACATATTTCTCTGGTCTATGATAACAAAGAAGACACCTGAATCTAGCAATTTCAGACCACCTGCAGACTGCAGCCATCCGAACTTCATCAGGAGCTACTGCAGAACAAAAAAAGCTGTTCTAGAAAATGACAGAGTGCTAATTTTCTTCTTGTACACAAAATTTACTGCAACATTGTTGGTACAGCCTCAAGAGAAAGGAAATCTCTCACAACAACAAATTGCATCAACATAAACAATGATTTTGGTGTCGGCCTTTCCTCCAGATCATCCCAATACTTAAATTACCAGAGCATCTGAAGTACAGTGAAAAATGCTGCACCTACTACAAGATCTGCAATCTCTGAAATAATACTCATTTGCTAACACAAAAGCTACAAACAAATTCAAGCTATTAAGAAAAAAAAATCTAAGAGAAAACAACCACAAGAATTCAACAGTGTGAGAAAAAAGGTAATTTGCAAGCAAAAATGTAGAGCAGCAGTTTGGAAGGCAGCTCAAGGATCATCTAGTCCAACCTCTCTGGGCAAGCATGACCTACACTAGATATCCCAGCGCACTGTCCAGCTGAATCTTAAAAGCCTTTGGTGCTGGAGGATCCACCACTTCACTGGGGAGATTATTCCAGTAGCTGTCTGCTCTTGCTTTGAAAAATTTTCCTTGTGTGTCCAACCAAAATCTCCCCATGATTAACTTGTACCCATCATCCCTCATCTTTTGCATGTGACCCCCTGCAAAAAGGGAGTCTCCATCTTCTTTGTAGCCACCCTTTAAAGACTGGAACATGGTGGTAAGGTCTCCCCTAAGCCTTCTCTTCTCTAGGCTGAACAAAGCCAGCTCTCTCAGCCTTTCCTCACATGGCTTCCCAGTCCTCTGACCATCTTTGTGGCCCTTCCATGGAACATCTCTAGCTTGTCCACATTTTTTTTGCAGGGACCAAAACTGAACGCAGTATTCCAGGTGTGTCCTGACAAGCACTGAGTGGGACAATGACATCTACTTCTGCTGGTAATGCCCTTGCTGATGTAGCCCAGCATCCCATCGGCTTTCTTCGCCATGAATTATCTCTACCCATTCAGCTCAGTATCACCAGCAAACTTCATCAGGGTATGGTTGATCCCATCTTCCAGATCACTTACATATTAAACGCTCTGGGCCCAGCATTGATCCCCTGGGGATCTCACTGGTGACAGGTCACCAGTCTGAAAAGGAACTACTTGCCACAACCCTCTGGATGCAGCTGGTCAGACAGTCCCCCACCACAACACAGATCAATTGTCTAGACCCATAATGTATCAGTTTCTCTAGGAGGAGGCTGTAAGAAGCCATGTCAAAAGCCTTGGAGAAATCCAGGTAGACAATGTCCACTGCTTACCCCACATCAACCAAGGATTGTACATGTCATAGAAGGCCATCAAGTTCAACAAGCATGATTTGCCACTGGTGCATCCATGCTGGCTTTTCCCAATCATGAGTTTCACCTGACTTGTGACAGCCCCCAAGAGGATTCACTCCATAACTTTTCCCAGTGACTGAAGTAAGCCTGATGGGCCTGTAATTTCCTGAAGACTCCTTTAAACTGTTCTTGTAGATGGGGGTGATGTCAGTCTTATTCTGTCTTCTGAAACATTCCCCGATCTCCATGGTTTTCCCATCACAACAATGTCAGGCATTTCAACACTCTCTGAGGGACAGTCTCAGGGCCCATGAATTTGTAGGGGTCAAAAATAGAAGTTTGCAAGCCATGCTAAACCCCACATTTTGAGGAGTATGAAACCCCATGTTATGTTGCAGTAAACACCAAATGCACTTAAATGTTGTTTTCCAGTTATGGCCACCCTCATATCAACAAACAGGAATCAAACTTCAGGGAAAAAAAACAAATCACAGAGGTGATTTAGCACTGGAAACAGAGAACTACAAGGTAACAATCGAGATGACTCCCATAGGAAGCACAAACATCAAAAGGAACCATTTATATTGTGGCTCAAGACACAGGGAGTTCTAATTAAAGGAACACATGTTGCTTATTTTGAACTGTTTTGAATTATATTTACAAGGCAGAGTATAAGTAGAAAGCTATTCATTGATTTTGCAACTTAATAAAGGACTAAGCACCTACAAATTAAGTGTTGCAATGAAAACAGCAAAGGTGCCAAGCCCCAGAGAGAATCTGGGAATGCAGGGTGAGTTCTTGGCCTATCCAGTGAGAAAACTGCCAACTCAGCAGAAGCCCCCTAAAATCAGCACTCTGAAATGCTAAACACAAAGGTACTCCTTTGTAGAATTTAGAGGTCTCAAACAAGATCACGAAGAAGATGTGCTGGCTGATGTAAGATACAGAACCTGAACATGATTATAGTCCCAATAGTTGGTGCCACAACATACTCCCCGAAGAAACTGGGGAACACTCTTACCTTAGTACATAATCACATGCTGGTAACTCATATGGGAAATGCAGTATCATTTCATTTTACTTCAAGTGAAAAAAAATCTGGATATGGGCATCTACGTACTTCCTGCACTAGGTGTCAACAAAAAATGCAGTATTTGCAGAACCAGAAATGATCCCAACTATGAAGAACACAAATCTGTATCTTAGTGTTTAAGATGACCACCACAGCAATGAAATTCTGAGCTTTTTGAGCTGAACTTGAGGTCAGTTCAAGTTCTTGCACTTGCAGTTACGTTATGCACAGCAGAGAAACACCCAAATAGGATATGGAACCACAGCTACACGCAAGTGTGTGTAAGAGGAAAGTCAGCTTGGCAAAAGAAGGAAAAGGAGTCCTCATCTAATACAGGTCAAGAGGCCTTGGCATAACTTGCTGTTGGACAAGAAAGGTCTGCTAAGCAGAACCAAGCGCCAGCATGTCAACGACCACTTTAACAAAAAAAGAAGGGGAGAGGTGGCTGCTTAATGTTACAATTTTTACCAAACTCTGCAAAACTATCTTTAACCTTACTTATAGCTAAACAGGGACTCACACAGTTGCTGAGCAAGCATAACTGCTAGGCCTTAAAATATCTACAGTCTGTAACAGAGTGAACTAATTTCAACTAATGAACTGCTGAGCCAGCACGATGAAAAGACCAGAGCATGGGAAAAGTAATGCAGTAATGGTATACTTAAGATGATTATAAATCAAAGAAAAGAGAATGATGTCTTTAAGCTTCAAGAAACAATTCCCTGGGGAGAGATGAAGAAGACCCTCTATTCGAGACACTATGACTAAGGGCACAGTGGCCAGTGATCTGAGGTCTGGAATGGAGCAGTAAAACAAGAGGTGGCTGGTCTGGGAAATCAAGGAAGTAAGCTGTGGAGATCACAGTTTTAAGAGGATAAAGGAGAAGTCAAAAGTCAACAAGGTGGGTGCAGCAGAAGAGAATCAACACTGCACACCCCAGAAAACTGTGTAGAGGCGAGTACTACCCTGAACAACCTTGATGCACCAGGAGGGATGTCCTTCAATCCCCCATGCATGAGTGTGGGCTGTAAGGGCCAAGAGAGGGGTCTTGTGTACCTTGAAGTTTGGGAGAGCTTAAACATCTCGAGTAAGAGTGTCTGAAGTAACTACAAAATTATATATAACCTAATGAGTGTAGACTGTTCCTCATCTCCAGTCATTTATGTGATCTCTTTAGTTATGGAATTCTTATATCAACACACACACCACCATTCTTATCTCATGATTACCTATCTCAGTTTGACTGCTGAGACTGCCTGCGATCCTCACTTGTTCTGATTATTCCATAGTTAAGTACCACTGATTCTTAGCTGTCATTGCTCTGCTCGGTCCACAAATATTGCCAACCTGCGTAACTGTTAAAAATCCTGCCTCCTCGTGTAACTAGTTACGCTCCTTGCCAGATAATGCTGTTGCACACACAATCCATAGACACTAACCCACAGTGCCAAAGTCATAATATAAAGGAAATCCAGATGCATTTTCTGTTGGGCTAAATGCATGCAGGAAATACTCCTGGCTTGAGTTTCCAGGATAATACCCTACTTTGTTTCAGAAACTGGGTGGACCAATGTGAACAACCTAGTTAGGTTTAGCCATTTCCACATATAGGCAGCACATATGTGAGCTTCAGTACATATATTTGTGTTTAGCACATTTGTATTTAAGCATAACCTAAGCCCTGTTTAGGATCTAACCATAAATCTTGTCCTGACATCAGTTAAGCACTTTTCAGAATTTTAACCAGACACAATCAGATTATAAAAGATCCTTTCAAATAAGACATGGCAGAAACCCCTGGCAGAATGCATTCTGCATAGTTCCATTTAAAGAAATTTAATCTAATGACTTATTTGGTAACACACTTAGAACCCTAACTCCTATGACTCCTTGGAAAGTAATTAAGAACAGCTTCTTAATTATTCATTTTATCTATAACAAACCAAGAAGATTTGTCTTTCACTTGCTCCAATGTAACTGATAGATGTGAGCATTTCAAGTTCATCAGAAAACACATAAATAAATCAGTAACTTAATACAAGAGCATTTCAGAGAAAGCACACTAAGCTAGCTGTCTATTTGTATGCATTGGTAAGGAAACAGAAAACAAAAAAGCCATTTGACCTGAAAGCTTAACTGAAATTCTTTAGTAACACTGTGGCTAACCAAATCCCTTTATAAATGCAAGCCTTTCACTAGCTACTTGCTTATAGTGATGGTGAGTCTGAGAACACAGAATTGATCTCTACTTCATATTTATAATACAGCCCTTCAGAACTGCAGTCTCTGTGGTCGCTTTTAGCCAGGCTGAAGTGGGGCTTGAGCCCGAAGGCTTTGGGGAGAAGGGCTCTCACAATCCAAGGAGGCAGAACCTCCTGAAGACAGCAACAGCCCTCAAAGCCAGGGGTCTGGAAGCAGATGCACCAGATTTTTGCAAATCCAACCCATCCTCCCCCCGCCCCGTTTTGCACAGCAGCCACGTTCAGCCTCAGTATTTCGCTAAACCAGCTATTTTTATCTGCAGATATTTTTGATAATAAAACCATTTTCAGCTTATTCTGTTCCATTCAAGGTTTCCACAGAAAGCTTTTCTCTGTTTTTTCCCTTATTGCCAAAATAATTTGATAAAAGTTCTAATGCTCCAAAGCATGAATCTATCCCTTCTATTTACTGAATGTCTTCTGAGCTCAAATTCTTCACCCTCACTTTGGCAGCGTGATCCTTGACCACAGACAGGGCATCCACCACAAAAAGGTTTTACTAAGATTTCACTTTACTGCAATTGATTTCCTTTAACCAGGTCTTCTAAATCTCAAGTTTCTGAAGGAATAGCCTTTTTGTATGAAACAATGTTCACTACAGTTTGTGAAGATGGTAAATTTGTTCCAACCTCAACTCTGCATCTGAGTTGTCCCACAGCTTGCCTGTGCTGGTAAACATCAGCACAATTGTGCCCTGCAAGACAGCTCTGGCCATTATAGGCAGCAGAGCAGATTCACAGCTTTGACCCATACCCACCCCCAGCATTGAAAGCTGGTGATGTCCCATGAGCTACCAGGGGATAAAGAGTCACTCTCCTCCCTTCTCTTCCCCAGCTTTGGGCGTTCCTGAAACAGAACATATTTTCAGCTTCAAGATCATTTTCCCTGTCTCCCTCTTATAATACCATTAAAACCCTGGAAAACTTTTGCTGTCAGACATCATGAAACACGAGACACGAGTCATAACTGTGATTCTTCTAAATTCTGCTTCTGCCACCAGAGTTTCTGCCATTAACCAGAGTTTAACCCACTCCTTCCTTCTACAGTGAAGAGCTGATTCTATTGCATTGCTTGTATCCCATTTAAAAAAAAGTCCAATTAGAATGGCTTCACAACAAGCTTGACTTTGACCCTTTGTTTTGACTTTGGCTGCCTTTTGTTTATTTGTGAAGGACTGTAATTGTTTACATACAATATAAATTGAATCCATGGCAGGCAAAACCTGGGCTCTGCAGACTCTGTAGGTAACCCAGGGTTATAGGTTAAAAAACATTGACATCATGACAAATTGCTGTAATTTGAGGAATAATCAGAAATCCTGCTGGGACACAATTGAGTCTTTGAACCAACTTAATGATAATAAAAGCTGACACAATAAAAATGATAAAATTAAAGAGAACACCCAGTAATACGAGTACCTCCAACGTATGACATTGATGATCCAGTTAAGGGGGCTGGTAAAAATAACACTGATAAGTAACTTAATGCTTCATTTCCAGTTATATAAAGCTCCACTCATTTATGGAAATGCCACCACTAAGTGCTTTTATCTTTGCTTGCTTACATGCTGTTTGTCATCATTTTAAAAACATGTAGTTTACATAATAGCTTCAGTAATGCAAGGTCATAATTCCACTTTCTGATTAGTTTGTAGCTATGTGCCAATAGAGAAACCCAGCATTTTTAATGTAGTGCACCCATGATACCTTTCCCTGTGTCTTTGACATATCATAAACCAGCTGGCAACATAAAATATAAATTGGTTAGCTATAAGAACAGATGAATCATTAATTACTTGGTCTGCACCAAAATAAGAGACCAATTTGATGGTATCAAGTGGCATGTGTAGCTGCTAATTAAAAACTATATTTAAAAACACAAAAGAAAACCAAAAAACCTCAGTGGGCATTACTTAGAACACTAATCATAGAAGGGTTTGAATGGAAGGGACCTTTAAAGGTCATCTAATCCAACCCCCATATATATATATATATATATATTGCTCTTTAAAAGTATTATTTCTCAGAATTTAAACACATGGTTATTGAACTTTGCTCTGGCTTTACTTCTTTATTTATATTCTCCAGCAAAGCCTAGCTATTACATTTTAAGCAACTTAAGATTTTTATTCACTCTTCTTAGTGAATTGTATCTTTCACAGGCCTCACACTTAAGATAATTCACAACTTTCCAGGATCAGGAGATAACATCTTCTCACAAATACAATTTCCAAGACAAGTAAACGATATGCTGCTAATGTTACAAATCACATAAACCCCAAAACTAAAGCTAACAGGATTCTGACATTTGTTCCTTCTGGTAGTACAGTTAACAGGGGGTGGGAAGTTTTCCATCAAAAATCGGCTGTGTAATATAAAAAAGGAATATAACAAGGGAATAGGTAGATTGGCAAAACCAAAGAAACCACTTGGATCTGCTTTAGAAGTGCAGGAAGACTCAGATCCATCCTTTGGACTGGATGCTGTGATAAAATAAAACAGTAACACCCTTGACACTTGGCTTGCTTCCAAACCCTTTCCAGCTTAATCCCTAAAATAAACACTCAAAATTAAAGATTGTTTGGTTAAAAAAGGCTATGTCTTTGTTTATAATTAGCAGCCAACTGTTCCTGCTACCCTTTCTTATCATATAGAAAATGAATGAAATTGATCTACCTTTGAATGGCAAATTGTATTTATTTAATCATGGTAAACTCTGCACACTCAGCCTGTTACCTTCACACAGTGAATTCTGAAGGTACCAAATGGTACACACAGCACCCAGGATCTTTTGGCACACTTCTGTGCAGCACAACATGTAGGAGTATCAAGTTTTTTGTTATTACTTATCAAGATGTTCATAAGCTATTTATCCTACCCTCATATTATTTGTCACAAGATCTTGTCTTTTGTCTACTCCTCTCCACTCCCAGCAGCTTCTCAGTGACACTTGCTCACATCACATCAGCACACATCAGGGCCAGGCCAATCAATTTTCTTCTTGGTAGGATTTTCTTTTGTTGTGGTAGGAGCCTTACCAAAGCAAATGGCTTCCAAAAGCTCATTCACAGAAATTGAAGTGGAAATATTGCCCAAGTGAAAAATACGTGCAAATTAGGTTTTCATTCAGGGCACACAATTTAATCACATCACAGCTGATACGGAAAAGCAGCATGAAGCCCTTCACTGGTATGAAGCACATCGAAGAAAAAGTAGTAAGATGACTGCATTGAGAGCCAATGGGTTCCAAGGATAAGTTGTTTGATTTAGTCATCTCTTTACCCAAAGGCTGCCACTGATCTCTGTTGCCCAATAGATTTCTGTTAAGTTCTGCAGACTCTTCATAAAGCTATTAAAGGTTCCAGATCAAACAGTTTAAAAGTCTCCAGTTTAAATCCCGAAGTAATGTTCCAAGAAGAATATTTCTTACCTAGCAAGACTGTCAGAAAAATTTCTATGGTCAAGAGCTGTGAACTGTACTCAAACAGACAAGTAATCGCTATGAAAACTGACCTTGCTCTAAACACTCTGGTTTATGGGAAATAGCCCTAATTACTTTGTTTGTCAAAAAAAGGTGAATCACTTTACTCAATTTTAGTTCTCAGCAAGAATAAAAGATTCTCAATACAAATGTATTTTAAAACTGTGCCACAACAGAGCAATTGTAATTCCATGATGCTGATGGGCACTTTGTCCTACTTTTTATACCAGATTTTGGCAGCATTCTGCACCCAAGTTTTTATCAGGTTTCTATCACTACAAAGCAGTACTTTACAAAAAGATCGAGGCTCCACACTATGGACTGATCCCATCCCTTATTTCACACGGACCTTCACAGATTTCCCAAAGGACTCCCTCTTGAAGCAAAGTGATTTTATAGGAATTTTGCATGGATCACATTATGCAAGACTGGGGCCCTTCTCGCTTTGTTCTTGTACAAACGAGCATCTGCTTTGGCACACTTGGCATTAATCCCACATTTATAAAATTCAAGTATTTTTCAGGGCACATCCCCAGCTCCAAAAGAGAACCAAGATGGAATAAAGCTGCAAGAGCAGCACAGCTGCTTATTTTGAGTGTATAATTGCAAAAATTCTTATATATAATAAGATGTAAAATTCGTAATTTTATTCCCTCTAAGAACAACAAAAACTACACCAAACTCTGAAACACAAACTCTGTGTAGCTTAACCACACTACATGCTTTAAAGAAGAATATCCAATACATAAACAAAAGAACTTTTACCAAGATCTTTTAAGCACCAAATCATAATTTATAAGGAAAGACAGAAAAAAATCCCAGTAGAGTTACACTGTATTTCTACAGAAACTAATGCCAACTCCGGAAAATGATGCTAAAAATAGACAACACATGCAATAAAAGGGCTCATAAGTATCTTCATGTATTTGCCATTAAGACATTAGGCTGTCTAAGACACGAGACGAGCTTCACTACATAACCAGATTCTCTCAAATCTAGCCTTCCCTACTTTCACATCTGTTTCTAGATCAGTGATTAGAAAAACATCTATATTGAAGAAAATAGAGATTAACAGAATATAAGTATCTAATAATATAAAAGATATAAAGGAAAAATAAAAAAAAAATGCCAAAACTTTTTCTTTTTAAAGTTACACAAGGAACAGTTGAATGTATCTAATATTTTTGAGAAAAGATTTAGAATAAATGAGCAATGGAAACGTGACACTTTCAGTGAGTGTCCTTGGGTATTCCAGTGTTCAGTGCAAAGGTGAAGGACACAAGATAAATTTAGATTTTACAACCAACTCAGTAACACATTTGAACCTGGATTTACAGTTCACTGGGAACTTAATGAAAAAGCTAGAGCAAACCATGGCATGTTTTTTTCATGACGTCCCTGCGCAGCTAAAGAAATCAGCTAAACCAAAGAACTCAAAAGTTATTTTCCCTTCTTAATGAACACCATGGTTGAAGAAAGTGCCTCCAGGTTTCCCGGGAATGTCTTTTGTGTGAAGAAATTTTAAAGGAGAAAAGATACAGGACCTAATAATAAATAAACCATAAATTAGTTTTGTGAGGATAGACAGAACACTAACCTTACTAATGCTGTTTATATAGCATCCCTAAAAAACTTACCACATCTAAAATACAAAATAATATCTACAAGGGTATCAATCCTTGTTCAAAATCAGGTACGCTTTTGGAAAGTTACGGGTAAGTCATCTGAACAGCACCATCAACATCAAACACTACATAGAATGTTACACACTTAAGGCAGGTATGTAAAGTTGCACGTCATGCAACTGAACTTTACCTAATATTGTAGAAAAAACTGAGCTCTTTACTATATGCACAGATTTGGGAGTTGGCTTTTATGCCTCATCACCTAAACAATATTGAGTAAAAGTACTTAGAAATGCAAAAGTTTTAGGGACAAAACAAAAAGAACAGACCCTCAGTTAGCTGTCAGGACTTTAAAAATACTTCTATGCCATTTATGAACCAACAATGCAGCTATAGGTGAATTTCTCACTTTCATATCATGTTAGTGAGGGTTCCAGCTCTCATTTTTAAAAATATGCTGAACTTCAAGTAAACTTTAGTCAGGATTTCAGGACATGACCCATTTTGAAGATGCACCTTACTTTATACTGAAGATGCTTATTATCTAACACAATACAAATAGGTCAGTGCTTCTGTTCTAGTTCTTTCTGTTACAGCTAAAATCAGTACAGACTAAAATTAATACATACAGCGGATAAAGAAAATAGAAGTTATTACCATAGCAATACTCAAGAGATACAATCAGGTCACAAAAACTGGAAAAAAGTGCAGAAGCATCACTTCAACAACCACTGGATGCTATGAAAGGAAGAGTTTAGCAACTGTAAAAACATTGCTCATTAAGCAAATTACCACCTTACAAGGAATGGAAAAGGTATTCAGGAACTATGTTCAAAAATACAAAATCAGAAATCCATATCACAACAGTATTATTAAAGCATAAAGTGATACATCAGCAAGCCTCTGACTTTTAAGCAGAAAATCATTTAAGCAGAAAACCAATAACTTATATTCATAAAGCCTCAGTAATAGAAAGGTAAGGAGCTGCCAAGATCAATTTAAATCTATAAACCAAAACAGTTTATACTTAAGCCCACAAATGTAACTCAAATGCCATTTCCTTCTAGAGTTACAATATGCTCAGTAAGGCACGAAGAAGTGTTTTTCAACATACAAATGAAGCAGCAGAGGGAAGAACAGGTTTGCCATGGTTCTCAATTTTCTTGTAATCACAACTGAAGGCCAAATAAAATCCAGAAATCTTCTGAAACTGATTATCAATTTCAAGCTAAAATTGTTGTTCCTATTATTGGTATCATGAGGAAAGTTAGCGCGTGGATAGTGATAGCCATGGGATGTCCTTTCTGTTCTAGCAGAAAACAAGGACTCCTCTAGCTTCTTGTGCCAGCCCCTTATGCTACCTTCCTAGCTAACTGCTCTAGATACACACCCTCCATTTTGTCAATATATCAAATGTATAAATTAATATAAAAATTCCTTACTGCTAGTTTCCATTAAAAAACACGCAAAACAAAGAAAAGGCCTATACTACCACCTGCATACAACCAAACTGTGCCAATTCTTTAATACGCTTCTTTTACTGTTGCATTCCCATTCCACAGTCATCTCCTATTTGTGTCTTTCAGATCAGCCCTAAGGAACAATGATACGATATTTTTATGCTTAGCAGCAACATTTATGCACCACTATCCTCTTGCATAATACTGCTGTGGCATGATAAAATTTCCAGCTCTGCAAAGGACAATGTCAAGAGGATGCATATTCAGAATCTACTCTTTATTTGTAGCAGGTTCTCTTTTTTAGCAGCTCTTATTCAAAGAAGATTGAATATTTTTGAGCATGAAGAAGGTATTACTGGAATTGGCAATCAAGACCATAAAATCAGCCATATGCGCTCAAAGACTCTCAGCATCCTGTCAGGAACAGCAGCTTCAGAGGCATACAAAGAACAGGGGCAGCACACAGTCCTCTCCTGGGCTCCAGCAATTTGTAGGTCAGGGACTACCTCAGAACACAGCTTTTGGATTTCAGTCTCTGCCAGATCTTTCTTCCACGAACGCATCCAGTTGTTCTTGAGAACATGAAAACTACTAGCAAGAAGGTCTACAAAGCGTTCTCTGTCAGGGCATTCTGAAAACTTATGCATGAACACTTTCAGCCCAACTCATATATTTATACATTTTAATCAGAAAATAGAAAATCAGGGGGTGGGGGTATTGCATTTTTTGAAATTAAATGAGGTTTTTTAATTATAGGAACTCAGAGTTTAATGTAGTGGGGTTTTCAGTGCAAGATCAGTTAGGGCACTGAAGTCTGAACATCAGTACATCACAACTTTCAGTAAGAAATGGCAACACTGGAACACATGCTAGTTCTTAACAACAGCAGCTTGTTTCATACAGAAACACGGTACGATCAGCAGTACACCTCTGTCATGTCTGTGGGCCAGAAACAGGGACAGTCTCACGTCCTATTGCACAACAGGGCTGGTTCACATCCATGTTTTGAATAGGCTAAATGTGTGTACACATCGTACAGCACTTTGTTTGTTAATCCTCTACGCTACATATAGAGACCCTACGGATGCAACGACTGTTTTGTTAGGGGTTTTTCAGTTCAAAGTGCTTGAAATGTTGATAAAGTGTTGTAGCACACCAAAATCAGAGCATGATGCCAACAGCATGTGTATAGAAGTAGGTCAGGCCGGGGCATACGAAGATACTGCTGGGAGAGTGCTGAAGCACAGTTAAACTTGGCATGGTTAACATTTGTACTGCCTAAAGCAGATCTTGAATAGACTATACCACTTGCTGTGCCTGAGTTTTCTCTTGAAGGGAACCACTTCAAAAGGAAGTGCAGGAGCTAAATTATCACATCAAGTGAGCAGTGCGGGGTCAAACCAAACTGGCACCATGGAGACACTGTCGCTTTGTTTACAGTGCTAAGATAAAGAGGCAGAGTATGTGTCCGGATGCTGGTGTGCAATTTCTTTGCCTTTAAGCTGTTAGAATAGCTCCCAGAATGGTTTTCATCTTTGCCAGCCAGTGCTCTCTTACACAGTGCCTGGAAATGGCTCGGGGATAGCATGGGCCAGGGACCATACCAGTAGGTAGTTCAGATGTATCATTCAACTTCACTCTAGGGAGTAAAAGAATTGAAGAATTGTATGGATACAAATCTTCATGTTTCTTAGCTTCAGAGCCAAAGCAGATATCCTGGTCCTTTCTGTTTACTAGTACTGTCTCTTAAGCACAGCTCCATCTGCATTCTCAGCTCAGCGTGAGCTAGGAGCTCAAGGCAAGATCATAACCCTTCCTATACATTCCTTCCCTACACAGAAGCAAGGTCAAAGCATAAACACACATTGGTAATAGTTTAACTAAAAATAAACACACACAGGCACACTTATCTATAGCAAATTAATGAATTAATTATGTGAGGAAGAAAACCCTTATGCTCCAGCACAAAAACCACCGTAAAATTCTGCTTTCCCTGGCTCTAAAATCCTGATGCCCTAAGACATCTCTCAAACTCAGAACATATTTTATTGTACATAAAATAGGCAATGAGTTAAAAGCAGGAAGTTAATACCTACAGTTAATACCTGTCCTCGTATGCTGATGGCAGGAAAAGTAAATTGTCAAGGATGATGTCAGTAGAGGCTGGTTTCAGAAAATGCTGTACCTAACAGAAAGCAGGTTTATTTCCCCAGTGACTACAGAACAGCAGTAAATGACAGATTCAACATTACTCAAACTGAATAAAAGTTAATAAAAAATATGCTAGTCGCTTTAAAGATGACTGATTCAGTTCTTAGAGGTGTGAAAGAGCAATGAATCTTTCTTTCCTCACCTAGGACTTCACAACTAATCCCTCAATATTAAAGGAAGTTTACTTTCCAAACAAATCAATTTAGGATTTGCTTTCAATTAAAAAAGAAATAAAAATCCTCAGTATTAAATTCATCCCTAACCTCTGGTTGGTCTTTTTGCTCCTTTGACTGTTACCACTTTTCTCATTTTGCCATGGCTTGGCAGAAAGGCTTGGTCTGAACTTCAGGCTTGATGTCTGAACTTCAGATTTTCCAAAGCATAAATAACATGAGCATGTACCAACTCTATACAAGGGTCATAACGAAGATACAGAAAAGTAATGGTAAAAACAGGCAAACCACAACTGTGCATGGTATGAAAATTGCCAAAGTATTTTGAGAAGGTCTAAACACATTAAAAGAAGAGGCTCAGTACCCTGAAACAAGCTTCACACAAGATACTTCGCACCAACTCAGTTAAGGTTCAGGAGCAGTATCAAAATAAGAGAGAAAAATCATTGGGTTACTAGTCTTTGAAGGTGTATCACATTATTAAGAAACATTTTTCTAATATAGTGGGGAAATACAAGAGCATTTTCAATTCCGGAGTTTTAACACACATAAATTAAAAAGGCCAACAAGAAACTTCTTCCAATAGAGAAATTACCTGCTGTGACATTTGAAACCAAGTTTTAAACAGTTGCAGAAAACAACCAGCTAATTCAAAGTCTGAAAATGTAGGCTTATAAAACTTTAGATTAGAAAAACCTGGTATCTCCACTCTGAAAGCTTACTGTCTTGCACTACATTTTCTTTTTAATTCATTTTAAAAGGTGAGAAATAACAAAGGAGACAGGAATCCAAGTGAAAAATGAAAACAGCTATAAATCAAAGGTGAGTAGCACAAGGTATTCATAAAGGAAAATGGAGACACCTCCAGACATTGACCTGACCGTATTGGAAACGAACAGTATTTGAGAGCTGACAACTGTTCTGTAAACAGTGTAAAGCGAACTCACAAATTCAGTTCAGCTGTTGATTGAACCAGTTTGTACATCACACACAAACCATCAGAAGATTGGGCATCTCTTAACCCCTTAACAGCTGAAAACCCAAAGACTGAAAGAGTAAGCATATAAACTGTGCAGACCTCCAGAGACATATCCATGTATTCATTCATATGGACTGAGGGACACAAAAGCTCCAGATTGCCATTATTATACCTCCTGATCTGATTTATAGAATAGGTTGGGTTGGAAGAGATCTTTGAAGATCACCTACTGCTACCTCCCTGCCATGGGCAGGGACACCTTCCACTAGACCAGGTTGTTCCAAGCCCCATCCAACCTGGTCTTGAACACTGCCAAGGATGGGGTAGCTACAATTTCTCTAATCAACCCATTAAACGTAACGTGTTAGCATGGGACAAGTAATTTTCCAGAATTATTTCCCCCACTGTAGCTCATCAGTGAGGCAGGTAGAATGGGAACGGATAGTTATCTCCTGCAGGAAGCCTTAACTGAAGTATATTACCTGAGATGAACTCCTATTCAGTACAGAAAAATATTGATCAAAATGGCAGTGAGTAAGGCAAAAAGATATGTGCCACTGTTAACAAGACGACAATCCCCTCAGCTAGCACAGAACAGGAACAAAATCAGTAGCTATACAGTAAGTTCCCAGCAATCTTTTGGTTTGCAGTGTATGCGAGATGACAGACCAGTACATTTGCCTTAAATTCTTTTCTTACAGTATCTGCAAAATTCACAGCATTTCACTGCAATTGTTTTATAGAGAGAGAAATGTGGAAATGTTTTGATTTTAACAATTAATCGGAAGTGTTCATTAACAAATACTTCCCTGAATTTTTTCCTTTTTCTGTACTGTGAACACTCAGCATCCACTCTGTCATTTTTTAGACCACTATGGTACTGAGCTCTGGAACAGTAAGAGCTGTGGGGAGCTGAAAGAGGAAGGAGAATGGCAGAAGGAAAATAGACTCACAGAGAATAAAGATGATGGGGATATAAAGGACCTGAATTATAAACTATAAGAAAGAAAATAAAAGCTCACATAGATAAGTAAAATATAATGTACATTTGACCCAAAGCAAACACTTTAACTTAAGTATAAAACTGTCACAACTGGAATGAAATAAAACACTTCTTAATTTGATTCCAGGAGGCTAATGCTGAAGTTGGTAAGTTTACTTAAAAATTAATAATAAGAAACAGATTTTATATTAAAATATGTTTCTGCACAAACCTCAGCACTTTCTCTAATGCTCCCTGTCACTGCCCTCAGCGAAGAAAAAGATGTCAAACATACATGCTTCCTGCTTCTGTTTGTCTGCAGGTACTGGTTAAAGAAATACCAACTAAGCAATTGTGTCCTTCTCTTCAGCCTTGACTCACCATTAGACACTGATATCCAGTGCACAGGCTACATAATCAACATTTATTCCAGCCAGGATTCTCATGTCTTCAGGTTCATGCTTGTCTTTTGCAACCTCACTATTTACCTGCTCTCCCAGTAGCTCTACTTGTTATGGCTGAAAGCTTAATTTGCTATTCTAATGCTGACTGTAAAAGCAGTAAACATGGCTTCTCTCCAAAACAGGAGGCTGGAAGATTATAAAGTGGTAATTCCTGATCTTCTCATAAAATAACTGTCCAGGCATTCTGTTCTCCATCTGCTCTGTGGTTATCAATCTATGACACACCACCTCATACCAAGGACTCAAGCAGTGAGGGAGGTGTCATGTCAGATGAAAACAGAAAGACTTCCTACCTGTGCAGGGTAATAGGACTGGAACAGTGTTACTAATGGGTTTGTAGACTTCATCAAACAGGGACAATCACATTTTAGGTAAGCAGATGAAAAATTAACATGCAATTTCAGTTCCCTAAAATAACTTCAGAATATTTAAGTAGGAATTGTATTCCTTTTTAGCTCAACCTAAATTACATCAGACCCTTTCATTTTTCTGATTAAATCTCTACTCAATCCTATAGCTGGAGCCAGATCCTATCACTATTTTATACTGCTTCCAGCTTCCAAATATGGTGAATACCAACATTTTTGTTTTAAAGACTCTGGTGACTCAGTACCCCTCATGTTGCCTTGATTAAAATCTACATGTTTCTGTTTCAACTGACACGGTAAAGACATAGCTGCTGTTTGTTCCATTACACACGCTGAAGCCATGCAGTCTGGGCTTTTGTTTTGTAATCACCAGGCCAGGAGAATGAGAGGACAGATTTCTTTATGAATATTAGGAAAATACTTTAATTCATGCTTTCAAAGCTAAATAGGCCACAAAAAATAAAGACCCCAGTCAGTCCCCATTTCCTCTCCAGAACCTTCTAATTAATTTTCTGTAATAAAATGAAGGTTAAAGATAGGGTAATTGGCAAAAACTTTTACTGATGAAAGACAAAGTGGTCTATTATGTCCCCAGAAAATACACCTTGCATGACCTCTTTCCACACAAAAGAAGAGATCTATGAACAACTCCTGGTGATTTCATTTTAATCAAAGCTCTCTATGCAATACTGCCCTGCTCATCTTACTTTTGTGTTTGTAAGCTTCTGGAAACACCAAGCTTTCTCATACGTAATACAGCAGCCATTTTTCTGAGTTCTGAATTCAGCGTTGTCAGTCAGAGCAATGTTCATGTCTTATTTTTTTCCCCAGAGATTCAAAACTAGCCTTTCAGACACAGGGCGGTTACAGCTTCAAAAACCCTGGACAAAAGGATTCTGGAAACTAGCTGGACTAGGCAAATCTAATACTTGCAGCCTGTATACACATGTGAAGGCTTCCATTTCAGGAGTTTCCCAAAAAGGCCACAAGACACTAGAAATTGTAGCTATTTTATATCCATTTAGTGCTGTTTCTACTTAGCACAGTTATTCTTTTGATTCTATACAGATCAATGGAAGAAAGACACAGACTGATGAGCTTCAGCGATGCAGAGATTCATAACCAAGCCCCTTGGTGACTTGGCTTGATCTCCTGAACACACCACACCATTTTTAGCTGAGTAAACTAGATTGGGCAGGGCAGCAGGCTAATGTGTCCTTGCAGCTCCCAGTGCCACTACACTGCTGTGGGTACTTACACTTCTCACATCTCTTCTTGCTAGCAAGTTACCTGAAGACACAAAGCATCTATCATCCACTTCCCAATTGCAAAATACCTTTTGCTGTTGTTCTGCCATTAAAACTGTCACAGATTAGCTATGTTTTGACCCATTTCTATCATCTCCCCGTCAGCTTAGTCACCCGGTTCTACTGGAGCTGCTTGATACAGATTCCCTAATTGTTATTTTGGGTCCTATGATCACATTTAGCTCCATCTTCCAAAATTAAACTTTTCCTCATCAACACTGATTTATAGATTTTCTCTGTTTTTTCAGTCTAAGGAACTGCAGCTGATCCTATCATATTTAACCATGCTACTTTCCTAAGCCAAATCTATGTCTGCTAAAATAGCTCCTCACACTTTCAATTAACTTCCCATCTCAACCTCTATTGCCCAGAAACTGTGCAAACTGATTTATTTTCATATTAATATCTTTAAATCAGTTACTGAGAAATATAATCTGCTACCTGCATTCTCCATGAAGCTGTTAGTTGGCAGTCCCATAAGTACTGAGTTAGCTTATTGCCTTGCAAATAGTTTCTAAAAGCTTTTCACATAGACAATAACTGAGTATGCAGGCAAACTTCAACAGAAGTGAAGACTTTATGGTATTTTCCCATGTGTGAGGGAAAAGGCTTCAAGCAGATGAGGATAATTTGAAAGTTTTCTTATTGTTACAGGTTTTCCAGCTTTCATAACAGTGCAGGCTGAATTGACACATTGCCAAGCAACCAAACAACTCTTCTGGACTGCTGTGTTGCAATAAAATGTTTAAAGAACCAGCCAGGCTGAACTTTCAATTCACAAACAGGAAAACTTCTGTAGATCTCAACCCAAATACCTCCTTGAATTCTAAAAATCAGCACTGGCTTACACAAAGGCGGTTCTGAAAGGCTACAAGAGGCCTCCAGGACATTGCTGAGCACTCCACTGAGTAAAGTAAAAACTGAAACACCTGAAATCTATTCTGCATCATGGTGACTTGCAGCATTTGCACTTTACTAGTGCCTAGAGATTGCTGTGATACACCAGAGCCTTATCTACTAGGCACCACACTAAGAAGTACTGTAAAACCTCCAGAAATGTACCTCCTAAATTCCTTAGACTGATAGTCCAGTCATTACTGCTGAGTAAAGCATAAATGTAAATAGGCCTTTGTACTTCTCACACAGAAACATGCAGTCTCCGCACGCTACAGCCTGGCAGCACCAGCTTGACAGCAGCCCTAAAAGAAAACTAGTAATTTCACAGAAAACACAACCAGATGACAATCACAACTCTGAAACAGACAGTAAGAGCTTGAGATCAGTTCCACAGGACAAACTCAGAAAACAAAATCAGACAGAAGATGTGTACTGAGAATAAAGTGGTCTTAATTATGCAGAAGATCAGATTAGAGCTGAATTCTACTCACAACACAATGCTCTGCCCAGACAAACAAACTAGTTTACACAGTATAAGAAGTACAGAGCAGTTCTCAGCCTGCTCAAAAGAGCACAACAGAGAAAAACAAACCCAAAGCAAGCTAAAGTGACTCTTCTTTTACAGGACTTACATCTCCCTGCAGGTCACAGTTCTGCACTACGCAGCCAAATCCTTGGTGCCCCCACACTGCTTTACATACTATGAATCCTTACAAGAGAAGAGGTCCAGGTAACAGCAATTAACACCCATGGGCCATCATTAGAATGCAGAGCTGCTATCATCAGCAAAGATTTGGTTTCATCAATCACAGTATCTTGTCTGCGGTGAGGAAGCACCACTGGGAAGAAACAGAACCCACCTATCTGGTCCAGGAAGAGCATCTTTGCAGAGGCCTCCTCACTAAACACAATGAGGTAGCTTTAAACTGGGTGGGTTTTTTCAGGAAATAGAGATGAAGCAAGAGTGAGAAAGCTTTTACTGCTGCGGATAGGGGTGTGTTATAGACTTCCTGCCCAAGTAAGTGGAGGGGCTTTAACCACCTTGACATCTGTGGAGAGGACAACACTGAACTGTACTAGCAATCCAGGCTCTCACACAGCATTTCTGACAATTTCCTAACACAAACACTAAAGGGGCTCACTATTGGTAATGCTGCTTAAGTCACTGCTCAGAAATAGGGATGAACTGGTAGGTGAACCTTGTCCAGTGGTCTGGGTTGGAGTGACCTCAAGATGACTGAGTTGAGGACACAGAAAAAGTCTGGAAAGGTGGAACAGCAGGATAAAATCCCAAGGGAACAGGCACAACAGGAAGAGCTCCCAGGAGAGATACAAGATTTTTAGTGTGAGTTCAGGAAGGAGGGAGGCCCTTGTGCAGGAAGGCTGGTGCAGGAGTTCTGGCAGCAGGCCCTCTTGTCTTAGGAAGAAGCCTTTTGATGCGCTAGAATTAACAAAAGAAGGGAAGATGAAAACAAGGAAGGCAGAAAAGGAAGAGTACAAAAGCACTGTTCAGAAATTTGGGAACAGAATCAGGGAGGCCAGAACTCACCTGAAGACAGACCTAGGGACAGACGCTTTGGGTAACAAGTAGGGAAGCCATGGGAGAAACAACTGTAAAAGGAAGTTCAGAAAACATGTAGGTGACAGACACAGGAGAGAACCCAGTGACAGACGACTGGAGAAAGACTCAATGTCTTTTTTGTCCTGATCTTTACAGGAAAAGCTTCTGCACATATCAGCATGCTTCATGTGGGAGGCTGGACTACATAATGTGAATACCCCTTCAAACTACCATCCCTGTGACTAAGCCAGAAAGTCAATAACCACAGACTGAAGTACAGAAACTGAAGTACAAGAAAGGATTTACCTTATAATCACAGTGCACTCCCTAATATTTCTTACACTTGAAACTTATGGTTAAGAAATGGTTACCTTTTAAAGAAATATTCTTGGGGGATTTGAAGCCTTATTTACTTGCTCCAGTTATAGTTGTGTATCAGTACGCGCAACCCACTTATAAACAGTTCTGAGTTTGTTCTTTTCTGCAAATTACAATCAGAAACACACAGACTGTCTCATCAATCAAAGCAAGACCGAAGAAATATGTTGCCAGTAGACTTTAGCTGCTCATAAGCACTGACAATTTTATCCAGTTGAATTGCTTAATGCTCTGTAGCACTGCTACAAAGGATAAGCAAGCTGGAACTACAGCCAGAGAGAACTGGGGAACAGGAGAAAGCACTGTCCCTCTGATGTCCTCCTCACCACCAAAACCCCCGAAATACCTCCCTACAGTGTGTTTCTAGATCCTCAGTTGTGTCAGGCGATGTTTGCTCTCTTACTCTCTCCCCCGGGGATTGCAATGCTTCAGAAGAAAGTGTTTTTAACACTTATGCCTTGCCTGTGATGGGAAACATAAGCATTCTTTATGCAAGGAAAGACGAGCAAAAAAACATTTCAAGGAGAAAAGGTGCTTTTATTGTGTTTAGAAGGAATATTGTTGCCTTTTTTTTCCCCACTGAGAAATTATAAAACATTTTCATGCTATAAAAAACAGACCATGAGAAAATTACCTAAAATTATCTTTTTTCACTTTCCATAGCTGCCAATATCTAATTACATTACTGAATTTGCTGCTTTTAAGATAATGTAATTCAAACATATCACATGTAGAAGAACTTATCTACAATAAGTCTCTGTTTTCACCTAACCTGAACCCTGAAAGAAGCTTCATCCCTTTCCCTAGAATAGTCCTGCAACAGTTGTTTCACACCATTTTGAACAGAATGGCAAGCTCCACAGCTGACAACACTACTCTTTTAGCTTGACAGCTACTTTCTAAAATTATCCTATTCAGTTACTTAATCTTCCTACAGCCCAATTATGAAGGCATTTCTTATTGAGCACAGTATTAACTTATAAATATTAATGATATCATAAGCCTTGACTATTGAGCATGGTATTGACCTCGTATTCTCCAAATTATCATTTAAATCTATATAATGAAAATTAATATTCTCACTTAAACAAAATCCTGCAAAAAAATCCCATACCTCTTATAAATTAGGAAGCCAGAATGTCTTCATCGAAAGGGCTGTCAAGCACTGGAACAGGGTGCCCAGGGAAGTGGTGGAATCACCATCCCTGGAGGTACTTATAAGATGTGTAGATGTGACACTTAGGGACATGGTTTAGTGAAGGACTTTGCAGAGCTGGGTAATGGTTGGACTTGATCTCAAGGGTCTTTCAAACTCAATGATTCTACGACTCTATAACATTCTATTTCACCTTCAAGGCAAGATATATATCTGTTCAGAACCAAAGTCTATAACACAGAAACTATTCCAGAGATGAAACTTATTTTTCATCTATATTTAGAGTTTAATTTTATATTTCTCACTTAGTAACTAGTTTTCATTTTTTTAAGTTACTAAGATGGATAAAGATTTGAACACTGTAATAGCTATTGCTATATTTTTAGTTTCTTAAAGAACATTCTATTTAAAATTTATTAAATCAAACAAACATCATGGTTTCTGTGAGGATCTCAAACAAACATGGACAACAGTGAAAACACCTGCTCCCAAATAGTCAAACTAGCTCAATACTGAGAAAAAGAGATGAGATTTCTGCTTCTGACAACATTACATAAACTGAGGCAGCTGTCAATAACATTCCCACAGAAATCTATGTAGAAATCTGGTTAAAACCAGACCTCAGAGCAAAACAAAAAGGAACTGACCCTCTCCCCTCTGTGATCCACAAACCAACTGCAAGAGAGGCCCAGACATAATTCTATCAGCAGTAGAATGCTGAGCTTTTTCTCAACCAACAAGCTGAAGTCCTCTTCAGGGCCGCTCTCAATCTTTCAAGTATTCCAATGGGCCAGGCCTCAACACTGCATATTTGGAATAATGAATTGTTTCTTTCCTTTGACTTCAGTCAAAACTTTTTACTTTACCAGAATTGTTTCTAAGCCTGTTCTTTTTTGTTCAAACACATGGAATTATTTTATGTCTACCACAAAGAGTTACTGATAGTTTCTTTAAAAGCTTGAATGTATTACCAAAAAACGCAGTTATCTATGAGAGAGAGGACGACACAGCTAGAAAGTGAGTTTTCATGCAGTTTACAATAAAATTCACTTGAAACAAATATTAAATAAAGTTAAGAAATACATTTTATCCATAAATGTCTGAATAAACCAGAAATTACCTACTATGTGTGGCGCATACGGATTATCTCATTTTCCTTTAAAAATAGCTTTTAGGGAAACCAGTTTGCAGGGTCACTAACTAAGTCCTGAAACAAAAGCCTAGCCAAAATGCCAAAGTATCTGCTCTTTATGTGAAAGAAATTGCAGTGCGTTTCCTAATGCAAAATAGCAAGCGCTCTACCTATCTAAATTTATGCATGACTTAGTGAAGAATAACTGAGACTTCAATTAATATCTATGAGGTCATTTTTTAACATCTACAGATTCAACACAGTGAACAAAGTTCTTGAAAGTTCAGAGAAGCCATGTCCTTGGACTGGAAATCTGCATATAAGCCAAAGTTTAATATTTTTATGCAATACTTACTCTAAGAGTAACAGCTTCATCTAGACAACTGAACTACGCATTGCAGAGGCCTCTGAAGACATAAGCCTTCTCCAAAGGGATCATGGTACAAGTCAATTTTATACTAGTTTAAAAGCTATAATATATCTAATATTATAATATTAGATATAATTATATATTATATGTAATATAATATATAATATATCTAATTATAATTATATATTATATAGATATAATATTAGAGCTTCAGAAAATGCAGAGAGGCTTGATGTATAAGATCAGTACATTTACCACAAGTCTAAATCCTGCACTGTATTTAAATAGACAGCATTTGAATACTTAGCTAAATGGAAACCACTCAAATTATGAGCAGCAGCTGTAAAAATAACAGCTGTTCTACTTACTCTTCCTTGAGGATCTGGTTAGATTAACACATATGTAACACTTCTGATTTATTCATTGGTTTCTGAGTAGAAACATAAAGTAGCTAGACTGAACTATAAAAAACAGGTTAATGCAAGTTCTCTTTTTAACACTTGAGAAAGAGCAATATGAACCCTCTCTGCTTGCACATGGCTTTTTCTCTTGTTTTAGAACAGCTAATTTATGCACATGATTCAGTTAGCATGGACAGATTAAGCCAGGAAAACACAGTCAACACCACTTTAAGAGTATCTCGATTCTCAGCTTCTAAAACTCAAATACAGAACTGTAAGACCTAAATACAAACCAACAGTTATAGAAACAGGATGGGAAGCTTTGGGCTTCTCTAAGCACACTCCCTCAAACTGCTAATTAAAAACAAATAAATAATTTAGGAGCCTGATGATTAATACCTAATGTATTGAAGTGGTTACTATGAGGAAAAAAGCAGAAGTCTCCCTTAATGCCAATATAAGCAAGTCTGAAATCATCATATGGCTTTAATATCAGCTAGACTTGCAAGAGTTTGATAAATGCTGACAGATGTTGCATTCATGTGTTATTTCTCAAATTGCTACATTAATGTGTAGAACTGGAACCAGAGATGATAGGTTTCTGTAGCACAGATGAAACTAGAACAGGCATTTTCCATTAAGTAAGAACTCCTCCATACCTCAGTAAGTTGTTCTAAGGCAAATGCAAAGGGCTTCAGTGCACAGCAGTTAAATTTCTCTTCCATTTAATTTCCGAATTTCATTCAATTTCTGAATTTCATTCAGTACTCATCTGTGGAAGCATTCTGTGGTCAGACTGCGAGCAAAGGCCTGACAAAGAGAATTTTATGCCAAAGACACAGTGATTTCGGCTGATAATCAGAGATATGTGGCAGAGGCACCAAGGTGGTTTGGATTTTTCCTGGAAGATGATGATTTGCAGCTCCATGTTCTATTTCTTGAGATCAGGCTGAATTTCCAAATAAGCACCTACAGCTTAGGTTTTTACAAACTCACCTCAAACATATTCTAAAACCACATGAAATTTTTCCCCAGTCTTCAACACAAACCTATGTTGTACACGTGTTCCGAGTTTCAAAACAATCCCTATGGAAATAAACATTTTTTATTAGATTTTACTAGAACAACATTATAACCAACTTCAGGGTCAGAACACAGTTGCCTGAGTTACATATGTAACTTTTTAAGCACGTAACAAAGAAGAACAGGTAACTGTAATGCAAGTTAGGCTGTGCCCACAACAATGTGGTGTACAACATGAAGAAACAGAGTGTGGCATATGGGGACTGTCCATCACTAGTTACACACTTTGCCAGCTGGCATTACAGCAGAAGGAAGTTTTAAAAATTAATTTAAAATTCTGTGGTATCCTTCATTAACGGGAATGCACAGAACTGGGTTTCTCCTTTTATGGATGAAAACTGTTCATTCCAGTGGAAGACCACTCAATATGAGCAAGAGTTGTTGAATCAGTCTCAGTTAAGCATGTATAAGGATGTATAATTATACAGATGTACATGGAATAAAGATAAAATAAAAATATCATAAAGCACCTTAATAAACTAAAAATGGCATCTATACACTAGGTATTTGAAAGCAAAAAAGCCAAATCCTTCCCATTTTCACTCAAGCAAATTCCCAATAAAGCCAACAATAGTTTGCTCATCAAGGTCCTTAGCGATAAAACTTCCAGCTTATAGGAGGACTGCTGTTCCCACAGAGGCCTCCTCATAAAACTACAATCTCCATTTCTTACTGAAAGTAGGATGAATAATGCAGTTTGGAGCCTAAAAATTGTTTCCCAGAAAGATAATTCTTCCCTGGCTTTATCAAAACATCATTACTTTAACACTGCAATCCCTGGGTAGAAACCCACAGTTTGCACTACGAAACAGGTCACTGTAAAGTGTTAAAATCACCTCTCTTTTCTGACTGCCAGCGTCTCAAAGTCAGCTGCTGTGACATCAAAGCAACAAATGACAATTTTCACCACCAGTAGCTTTCATAAATGAAATAATGAACCAAAAAGCAGAATAAATACTTCAAATATTACCGTTTTTAACTATCTTAAGAGTATCTTAATATTAGAGATCAGATAGATCAAATGCATACCAACTGTCATCAAAATAGTCCAGCCATAGCCTCTAATTTATCCAAGGTCACCTGTTGCACATACCCTAACAACATCAGCCACACTTTACACAGAAGGACCAGAATAAACAGTATTTCCTAACTATCTAGTTTCTCAAGCATAGAATGGCAACAACAAAGTGTGGTTTGGGTTTTTCTTTCATTTTCCTCTAAGATACTCTAACACTTCTCTTCAGTTGTGAATTACTAACAATTTCATGGTTTTTAAACTTGTCTAATAAAAACATTAACTTTCAAGTAGCAATAATTCGCACTAAGCACAGTGCTTCCAACACTTGAATTTTACACACATTTCCCTTAGGTGGTAAAACAATGTTTCCCTAATTTGTATATGTGAAATCTAAATTACATGAGAATAAAACTGCAAAATCTATATCTACTCAGCTCGTACTCTACATGGGATCTAAAAGTATAGAGTATTTTTGAGATTTTACCTGTAAGTATCACTATGGAAAACTGCAACCAATGCAGTAAAACACTGCATGTCTAGTTAAGCAACAGATGATAGAACTAGGGGGAAAAATGAAACTGAGAGTACAATTCTGCATCTTTAGCCACAGAATATTACTATACTGTGGAAAAGGACTGGAAAAAAGCAACAACAACAACAACAAAAAAAGCATTACACAAATTAAAGTAATATCTCAGTAATGCCTGCAGATAAAAACAGAAGTATTCTATAAAGACTGTTAGCCAGGAGTGGAACTGCTTCAGGTTTTCTATGAAAACAAATGTACAGATCCACAAAGAGCTACGTATTTTTGTTGACATCTTCATCTGCCTGATCTCTGATGACTGTCAGACATTGCAGTACGACACAGTAAGACACAGTAAGTGCACCAAATAAGCAAGTCTATAGGACTCTTCAAGCTCGACGTGGCTAGAGCGTTCCCTGAAGAATAAAGGGTTTCACATTCTTCCTCCTAGCAGCATAAACGGCAAGCACTTCTTTTTATTCTCTGCAAACCCAAGAAAAGCTGAAGGCACATGCCACTTTCTTAAACTAACAAACAAAAGTACAGGAGCAAAGGCACACTTTATATAAAAAATAGGTCTAAAATAAGGTCTGTGTTATATAATTAAAATAAAAAATAACTGATTTTAAAAAAGTTTATCAAAGGTTTTCTTGATGTTTAAGACACCATGATAGCAAAAGCAGACAATTGCCCTTGAAATCCAATGTACTCAGAAATGTTTGGAGACTTAAGCCCTGAGTCTTTGCATAAAACCTAGTATGTATATTTACACAGTATCATGCTGAGAGGGAGGTTTTAAATAATGTCTGAGTAGTGCTCATTAAAAGTTACAGTTAGACTAGATTTGTCTGTGTGTGATGCCATCAGGAATTGAAATCATCCAGACCAGCTGGAAGTGCTTGAGGTGCTGGGTTGGCACAGCTGCCTTTCACCTCTTGAGGTCTATGTACACAAAGCTCATCTCAGGTAGGTACAGCTATTATTGTCTGACAATGTAAATACATTGCCTGACAACTAGACCTAAAGACTGGCAGGATTTCATAGAGCTGAATAAGATTTTGTACGGGTGTCACCTGTATTCATTGTATACAGCTTTAAGCATCACATCTGCCTGCAAAGAATTCCATTTTCTGTATGGATCACAAGACCTACAGTAACCCATACAATCAGAATGGTATGGGTTGGAAGGGGCCTTAAAGATCATCTAGCTTCAACACCTCTGCTATGCACAGGGACACCTTCCACCAGACGAGGCTGCTCAAAGCCCTACCCAGCCTGGCCTTGAACAGTGCCAGGGATGGCGCAGCCACAGCTTCTCTGAGCAACCTGTGCCAGTGTCTCATCACTCCGACAGTAAAGAATTTCTTCCTAATATCTAATCTAAATCTACCTCTTTCAGCTTAATGCCATTCACCATTGTCTTATCATTACATGCCCTTGTCAAAAGTCCCTCTTTACTTTTCTGTAGACCCCCTTTAGGAACTGAAAGGCTGCTCCAAGGTCTCCTCAGAGCCTTCTCCAGGCTGAACAACCCCAACTCTTTTATCCTGCCTTCAAAGGAGAAGTGCTCCAGCCCTCTGAGCATGTTCTGGGCTTACACCAAAACTGTAGTTCCACAGAAACCACATTGGCAGTTGAGTAGAAGTGTTACCATGATGGACTCAAGAAAAGGTAACATTCTCAACAGGCCAACATGGGAAAAAGAAGTGGCCACAGACGCATTTCTAACTATAGTAAAAAAAGAATTTAAAAGCTTGAAGAAAAAAAAAATAGCACAAGATTCTATAGCAGTATTTATGTAATTCAGAAAAAAAAAATGTCCTGAGGAACTCAAACATCTAAGACAGTATGAGAACAAAACCAAAATGCAGTATCAAAACATATTTGTAGACTACCAAACTCTTTGCTACTCAAGACTCTGTTAATATCAGATTTTAATTATGTGCATATCTACATCACCAGAATAGTAACCGGTTTACATCCTGCACATCTGTTGCTGTATTCTCCCAGTATTGAAGGACAAAGAGTGTAAACCTTACCACATACTCACCTCCTACCAGTTAAGATATTCCTTCTGTACATTACGTACTGCTACTTTGCTAAAAGCCAAATCACTGCACTTAGGAAAAATCAAACAGATAAAATCTCCTATTAGTTGATCAGCTGCATCAAAACAGGCTGTCAAAGGGACTCTATGGGCCAGCACAGCACCACAGTTGGTTAAGAGCAAGGACATCCTGCACTGCAGAACTGGCTGTGCGTTATTACACTTCTGTCACCACAGCTCTTTTTCCATCAGCACATCTGATAATTAAATACATGACATGCCTGTCACGTTATAAGTCATCTGAGATGTAGCAATCAGAATTCCCATTTGAATAATATAAATCATCATAATGCAACCTAAGTCTCCTCTCTACAATCAGCTGCACAAACAGCCATTCCAAAAGGCTCAGACACTGACCTCTGAGATGTCAGGCAGTGCTGACTGCCCACTGACAAGTCTGAAAATATGGTATGACAGACTCAACCATAAAAATACAACAAATAACCCTTCAGATTTTATTACTTGTCATCTACTCCATATATTAAAAAAGAAAAAAAATCCTAAGCAAATCTCCTATGGGAGGATTTGAAAGCTGTGATTTAACAGACAAGGCAGTATTTTTAGAAAGGAGTTATGTGTGCTATATATCCCTTAATCTCACCCCAAAGAAGGGCACAAAGACAGCAGCTACTACTTCATGGGTTTGAGCAATACTTTACAAGTGCTCCCTATAGAAAACAGGTATTGCCTCATCAGCAAGAATTGACATGAAAAGCCAGATCTCTGCTCCTACTGAAGTCTGTGGAAGTTCTACTATAGCGTTCAGTAGGTTCTAAATTAACTCCCATTAGGATAGAATTCATTTTGAAAGATTTTCTCCTTCTTTACAAAAAGCAAAGTAACGATGCATTTTTAAATATTAATTATTGTCAGCCCCAGACAATAACAGTAGAACCTTGTGACTTTATGCTAATGACAGATACCCAAGGAGATTCACTGAATTTTGCAAATTAGCAATCCAGTGAAAACACAATACAAAAGCAACATGAATTTAGGAAGTTTAGCTTAAATTTTTTATGCCACTTGATAATGTATTAGTCAATGTGCAATGCTGTATCTTAATTTTCAGATCCTTTGCTCACATTTCTAGATGTATTAAGTAGTCACCATTGCAGAATGGGGAAACTCTGTTGCAAAGGAAAGTATGGGAAACTCCTGAACTTAGTAATAAGGCTCTTATTTCTCATCTAAATCCAAACATAAATCTCTCATTTCAGTTCCATTTTGCACTCTCTCAGAAATGAGTCCAAAGCCTCAAGACTTGGCCTTGCTCAACTTCATGATGTTCGCACTGGCCCACCTCCCAAGTGTGTCAAGGTCCCTCTGAATCCTATCCCTTCCCTCCACTGTGTTAACTGCACCACACAGCTCGGTGCCATTGGCAAACTTGCTGAGGCTGCGCTAGATCCCACTGTCCTTATCACCAACAAAGACATTAAACAGCACTGGTCCCAAAACCAACCCCTGAGGGCCACCACTCATCACTGGTCTCCAGTTGAACTTTTGTTGATCATAGATCTTTGACTGTGACCATCCAGCCAATTCCTTGTCCACCAAGCTGTCCTACAGTCAAATCCATGTCTCTCCACTTTAGAAACAAGGATGTCATATAGGACAATGCCAAATGCTTTGTACAAGTCCACACAGGTAATATCAGCTGCTCTTCCCTTATCCACCAATGCTGCCACCCTGTCATACAAGCCCAACAAATTTGTCAAGCACTATTTACTCTTAGTGAAGCCACGCTGACTATCACCAACCACATTCTTATTTTCCACATACCTCAGTATAGTTTCCAGGAGGATCTGCTCCATGACCTCGCCAGGTACAGAGGTGAGACTGACTGGCCTCTGAACTTTAAATATTATTAGTCTACTGGGAAGCATGAAGTCTGAATTTGACTACAGTTTTCACAGTTATTGCTATAAGTTTAACACCACATAAAATGATGACATAACATAATCATGATATCTGAAATACACCTGTGAAAACTATAGGTCTTTCATTTGCTTTTAAAACCAGTACCTTTAATTCTGATTTTCCATGTTCACACAGGTTTTTTTATGTATTTGCATCGACCTTCCAAGTAGCTAAAGGCAATGAGGAAAAATATTAAGATGACAAACCGATATGTTCTTTAATTAAAAAGGGGCTACATGGGAAGATATTGTAACTTTTTCAACTCATTTCTTTAATATTCTCTTGTTCATGTTCAACATTTCCGTAAAGCAAACCACTTGCATCCAAAATTATTCTTTATTTATTTAACCCTGTCTCTCTTTTTCCCCTCACACGCACAAAACTCTTAGCAAGTCACTTGCCAGCAGTGCAAATGCAAACCACCAGAAATGCAGGAATGCCAGAACATATGTAACTCCACATGCTAGTAACATCTGAAACCTTTTACCTTATTTTATTCAAAACACACAATGGATACAGTTTACTTAAGGTCATACTTGCAGTTGTCGTGCTTTCTCCACACTACTCAGTATGTGGCCTGATCCCTTGCATTGTTTTTATATGCTTCTGTACAGACAGATTTCCACTGACTTTGGTTGTAAGAGTGCCTACTCTGCAATTCAGCACCCCAACATAGATATCTAAAAAGTAAACCACATGATTAGGGACAACACATTGAAAAGCGTGCTGCTTTTCTGAGTTACGCTACAGGGACAGCGCTAGAACCCAGCTCTCCAAAATGCTGACAACATGTCTTCCAATTTTTGCAATAGAACAGACAGGGCTTGTACAGAACAGATTTCCTCATTTCAGTACTCTGATTTATCAGCTTAACAGGGTGCAAATTAAAACAGCACTCATCATATAATTATTGTACTACAATCCATACATATAGGGCATTTAAACTAGGCTGCACAGGCAATTGCAGGGTTGACATGGCAATTCTGAAGTGTTCTTTAACAGGTATTCAAAGGCATAAATTTTCCAAGTTCTTAAAAAAGCAAACACATTCCATCAGATGACAGGAAAGTTAATATCTTCACACATCACCTGCAACTTTGAAATTACAAGGTCTACTGGAAGATTCCCAATCTCTCAAACAAAGGAGGTCACTGTCAGTTATAGAAACTTATCAACCTGTGCTTTTAATGAAAAGCTGGGCCACATGCACCTTACCAAAGCATGTACTTGCTTACTTGGATGCTGACTTGATTACAGCTTCACTTCTTATGCTGGCAGTGATGCCATGCTAACTTCTAACATTGGGAGTGAAGCAATACTTCAGTATGCTGCACTCTAGGCTTTGCAGAAGACTGATCTCCGATTCTCTCCCCTCCTTCTAGTAATGCCCCTGCCTGTGCTTTCCTCCCATTCCCTGTCTCTGTTCAGGCGGCTCCAGCACATAACCACAGCTACCAGGTACTGCAAGTCTCCTCCATACACTGGAGTTTTGCTTTCCTTTCCACCTGAGCTCCACAGTGTCAGACCATTCCTTGTCCCCCAGTATCCTTTTCCAAGGTACTCCTGGCAGCCAGAGTTCCTGCTCTGGGTCAAACCAGACAGGGGTTCTTCCTTTACTCTGCCTGCATCCAGCAACTAAAACTAATGCCATTCAAGAGAGAGAACAGAAAGTTGTAGAAATTTAATACCAAAACAAACCTCTGATCCAAATCAGACCAGAACTGAAATTAGAGAAAGGTCAATTCAGTTCTGCACTGGGAACATTCACTGTATACAGAGCTGCCAGAAAAGAAAAGGAAGGGGGAAAAAAAAAGGCAGAATGAAGGAAATGTATCTACCTACCTCTAGCAACACTTAAATGAGATTATTTGAAGTGACATCTTTCAGAGGTTTATATATTGGTCAAAGCAGAGTGGATAATCACAGGGATAGTGAAAGATACTCCTCAGAATATAGGCAAATTTTCTATATTCACCTTGTCAAATTGAAGTTACTGCTTCAAAGCATGCAAGTATTAGAGCTTTTTGCAGGAAAGGCTGATGGAATTCTTTCTTTTCTTAATGGACATTTTCTTGTAAGGCTTATGCTCAAAGCCAAGTAGATACTTTTAACTAGAATCTTCTGTGAAGAATCAGCCTGAGGCAAACCCAACAAAAAAACATTACTGTTAACCTTAATGGTTAGGAGATGGGTCAAAGTGGGAAACTGGAAATGTGATCCTGCAAAAGTAAGTGTCTGCCAGCTTCAGCAACAGAGCGCTACCAACTCCTCTGCAAAACTTCTATCAGAGTTAACTAATGTAATTCAAACAGCTGTGTGGCAATTTTGACTGGGTGACAGAATAAAGGATTGCAGAATAGATGCAGGATAGATGTAAAATATTCTGAATTCTGAAAAATCAAAGTGAAAAATTGCAAAAAACTTGTCATTAATTCTTTCCAGCTAATTGTAGTGGCACAAAATAAAACTATTTTTGAATGAATAGAAATGACAAAAATCCCTAACAGATGGGACACTATATTCTATACACCAACCCTCCATCTACTAATGCGACTAACAAATTAATGTCAAATCATATCTCACACCTAACAGCCCATGACACGAGCAGATGGTTTTAATCCCACTGAGGACGACTTTCTTCTCCACTGAGAACTGCAAGGTGACATGACCATCCACGTCCATCAACGTCCGATGTTCCTCTAGGAAATCCTCATCTCTGGGCCCGTATGTGCACAGAGGAAGATACATACTTGAGGAAAAACACGTGCATTAGTAGAGTTACACCAACTTTCTCCTCTGGTGGCAGTAACCGTTGAAACCATGACCCTGTTTTCCTATACCAGGAACTTCCACCACTGCACAGAAAGCAGCTCATTTTGTGACAGCCACTCAGCCATTACCTCCCACAGGATCCCCATCACCTCAAACCAAGATGAGGTCGCCAAGATCACCAGCAATCCCTGGCAATATCAACTTGATTATTTCACTTCCCCAAACCTAAAAGCAGAGTGATTAAATATATAAAACAACAGCTTATTGCTGCACCAAATCATCCAGAAACAGTTATTAACCAACGTGTAATGAAACATGAATGTCAGCCTGGTGTTTTCTAGATCCTGTGTTTATTTATGTACTACTATTTGCTAGCAATACTGCAATTTCACGTGGAATGTTTTGCTGTTTTCCAGTTACCTCTCATCATCCTAACACAGTTCTTAGTTTCCACTGAAGTTTGCCCTTATTTCAGCTCAAATACTAACACCACAACCACTAGGTGTAAGAGGATAAACAGAAGAAAATAAACACACCCTTATAGCTATTCACACTTTAGGAAAGGCCCAAAATATTAGCTAGGTACACTAGAGCAAGAAATGTCATCAGGATGTCGATGCAAGCTCACAGCCACAACATGGTTCTTATGCAAAAACCCACATCCTACGGATTCGCCATACTGAAGGGGGTCTTATCTCAGCAGTATGTATTAGCCTTATGAATCATTGGTTTTCAATCAGGATTCCACTCAAATTCCAGCATTCTGCCAGCCCCTTGAAGAATTCCTGTGATTCACAAATCCCACTCCCCTTCCTCATCTCATAAAACTCAGAAACGGTAGCATGCCTGTGGAAAGACTACACCAGCTCCTGATCACGGCAGCCAGAATATAAGCAATCCCTCTGAGTTCATCTATTAACAAATTGTTGAGCCACTGGGAACATTTTGGTTTAATTTTCAGATGGAGTTCCAACTTCAGTTTATAAGTTCTTACATAAGGAAACCTGCATTTCATATAAACAACTCTATTTTAAACACATGTTCAACAATATGTGTGCAGTTCATAACTAGTTTTTGAGCAAAATGAAACAGAACAATACAAGTTTTGGGGAGGTGGCAGACTGCAGAGGGAATTCCCCCAACCCTGGCTTTGAGGTTGGCTGTGATGACCCCTGTAAAACTCTGCCCAAAGAGATAACAGGCACTGTCGAAACAGGTTACCTAGAGCAGACTACCTAACTATCTGGGAAGGGCAGGATCCAGAGATTTCCCCAAGAACATTTTCACATCCAATCAGTCTTTCAGCTCTGCCCAGATTGCCCATGAAAGGGCTGCTATTGCAGGCTAAGATGCAATGGAGGGCTAAGAAAAATCAGTCTGGTAGAAACTAGATGAAGTCCAAGTTAAATGTTTTGTAGCTTACTGAAGAGAAACTCTAACCTTTAACCATCCCTATCCAGTGTCACTTTATTTTTTTTCCCAAATGACTGGTGAAATGCACTGTGATTTTTCAAATAAATTATGAGGTATTAGCATATGCCAGAGCCAAAAGGATTTTTTTCTTTTAAATAATCATGAATGCTTAATCCAGCCTACAGATATAACAATCACTCATGGGAGTGGGACTTAATATACTGATCTTCAAGCATCATAGTCTCTCTCCCCACTGGCCAGATCTGAAATGTTAAGAAACATAGATAGTTCAGCCAACCAACTTCTGGAAAGCTGTAAATATTATCTACAGAACATTTTCTGTGCCAAGTAAGTACCAGAGCTGAAATATTTACATATTTCTGATTTCAAAACAAGGACAATTCCACCTCTTCACTAACTGCGATAATAATAAAACATGTTAAGCAGGACCAAATCAAGGAATTGGCAGACTTAGCTGGCAAACAAAGAAACCAAAAGAATCTAATAGATATTGAAAAGAAACATATTCCATATGCTCTGTGGCATTTTATAATGGAACTTTAAGCTATGGATGCGGTTGAAAAACAAGACGTATGACTCCATGCGGATAAGTATCTGGTTTATTTATCCTTGGTAGGCAAATGAATAGACCTTGTTAGCTGCAGTTCAGGAATGGGGCTATACAAAGACAAAAATAGAATCAGATAAAGAAAGCATGCCAGATTATATTTCACATTCAATATTACTCACTTAGAAATAAATGAAAACCCAACAAAAATGCAGAGATAGTAATAAAATCTATTGTGTGTACATTACAAGAAAGCAAAAACATACACCAATACAACTGGCCTCTTTTCTTCAGTTTTGCATTACTGCACTGTTTCAATAAGATACAAATAATAATAGATATAAAATGCGAATCTAAATACCCCTGGAAATTACAATTTCTGGCTCTCCTAGCAACTGTATCTCACATACTTACATATATGCAGTATTGTGCATGTTATTTGGTGTGGGCTTTTGTGCTTTCATGGCAATGAGGTTGAAATATGGTTGCTGTGGGAACTATATCTTTGAGTTTCTTGATGTGTGCTACCATCTGAACTCAAATGTTACATTAACATAGGTAAGCATTTGCTGTTTTTTTCCACAAAAAGGAAAAAGGAAACTGTATGGACGGTTACATATTTAACTATTCTTACCAAAGAAACAACACACAACTCCACATCTGTGAAAGTACAGAGCTCTAATTATTCTCACACTAATGCACACAAGAAACAAAACAGAGCCACAAAATAAAACCTGCAAGTGAAACATGTCAGTGTACCTACAGAAACAGTAGTATGCAAAAACCAGGACAAATTATGTTATTATAAGTCTGAGGTTTGCAATCTTCCTTCTTTTATTCAACTTTTTAACCACAGGGTTTGAGCACATGCTTTCTTTCAGCCATCTGATGAGAGGATATATACACACACGTAACTGTCAGACGCTTTGCAGCTTCATAGTAAGTGAATGTGCTTCCCAGGTGTGACAGGGATGTCGAAGCCAGCACTGCCCAGACCCAGTCTGCACAGGCGTTGCTTTCAGCACTTTATGACACATAGTAAAAGGAAGTGATTTCTGCCACAGGAGTACTGAGGACTGATACTTCATGTGTCATGTAGATCACAAGCTGCTAGAGACTCACATCAGCATAGGAGAAAGACTGCTGTTAGAGATGTCCTTTAGCAGAGGCAATTTGTCTCATGGTAGAATCAGGAAGCTCACACTCTGAGGTCAGTTTCCTTGACCCAATTACTCCTTTCAGATTTCCCCACTAGTACATTTTCTTTTTGACATCATCAGGAAAACAGGAGTCAAGTCATTTAACACACTTCCATATGTTTTTGGAATTGCCACTGAACACTTATGACTCTAAAATCATAAGAAATCTGAAATACCAAGTTAATATTGCAGTATTTTTAAATTGAAATAAATTGCATTGCACAATTGCTACTTCCAGGAAAGTCAACATAGGTATTGCATTTGAAGTAGGATCTTCAATTACAGTGGAGGAGCATGAAGAACGAGGGAAATCAAAAAGCAACAGAAGTCACAAAGTTCCTGAGGCAACGTGGTACCTTTCTGAAGAAATGCCAATATAAAGCTACACTCCCAATGCTCTTGGCAGACCAGCAAGTTCTCCTTAGCTTCCACTTAGGAAAGGTGGACATTCCACTTGGACAAACACTCTTATGGAGCAAAATCTCGATGAAACCCGGGAAAAGCAGTCCAAGTGCAATTACCGCTGTGCTTTCCTGGTTTAGAATAGAGGAGACAGCATGCACTGGAAGTAACAGCTTGCTGAGCTTAGGAATCGAAAAAAAGATAAATCTGTTCCCATGAAAAACCCCAAGGAAAAAACCCACAGTTTGCATGTTACAAATTGCAGTGCATAAAAAGTAAGAATTCTTAAAGTGTAAGCTCATTTTTATTTTAAACCGGTTATATCTACTTTGCACATCATTATGAAGGACTCCAAGTTAGGGTTTCTTGCAAATAAACAAAATCTGAAACACAGGCTATTTCCAGAATAGACATTCAATTTCAAAGCAAAGTTTATAATACTTTACATACATACATGTATATACATATATATACACAAGAGCTTATAAGAGAACCTTCAAAAATAAGACCTATCTGATGGATAAAAGCAGATATTCACAAAAACCAACCTGTACTAAATATTTCAAAGGTCATGAAAATTACTCAGTAAGACAGCTATAACAAGAAACCATTAAGACTTGCAAGAATAAAGCTTCTACTTTGCATCTTTGAGTCTAGTCATAAGACAGAAGTTTATTCTGCATTCATATGCAGAGAAGAAATATTCATAGAATTCATATCTGAAAAAAAAAAAAACCTGGGGCTTATTTTTGTTTCAGGATTACAAGAAGACTCGACTAAACACAGTAATTAGTTATGGTAGTTGTTTGAAATGAAAGGCACATTGCTAACCACGCTAAATAGTTTTACAACTCCCTTTTGAATGACACATGCCCTTTCTATGAATAGAACATCAAATCAATGGCCCCTGTTAGTGTCTAGAGGTAACTGTCTCTGAATGGAATATATCATCTTTAACTGCAATACCAAAATGGATCCACCTAAAATAACGGAACTGTCTCTTGCATCATACTTCTGAATATTTTGTAAAACTTACATAAGATGATAGGTGGGGAAAGATTTATGAGGTCAATGTTTTGCATATTCCTGCAATCAGCCCAACTGTCAACTCTATTCGCTGTGACATGAGCCGCTATAAAATGTTCTTGTAAATAAACATAGCGAGACATCTGGGGAATGTATGCATTCTGAAAAGAAACTGCATTTGATAGAAACCTTAAAAACATGCAAATAGGTCATCAGTTTTAAGAGCATACAAACGTTTTTAAATATCCTGTGTTCAAACTATAATAGATCACACATGTGCAAAATATTATGTTTATAAAACAAATTGTATTTATTTATTTACCTCTTTTCTCCAGGCTGAACAACCCAGTTCCCTCAGCTGCTTCTCATAAAACTTGTGCTCTAGACCCTTTCCAGTTTCATTGCCCTTCTTTGGACAAATTCCAGCACCTCTAAATTCACATGAAATGCGTGCGTGTTATCACCCACAAAGAAATAAACAGCACAAGTGCTGTATTCACTCTCCTTGATGAAAAACAAAGACAAGCTTCATAATATTAACAGCATCCTCCTTAGCTCTTAATGAAAAAAAACAGGAAACATATTCAGCTGAAAAAAAGATTGACCTGTTTCCCAGTACTCTGCTTACCTTAGAAAATAAAGTCACATCACTGCACCAGTTCTTAACAGAAAGTGATCAACAACAAACCTGAAGGTATGATAGCTTTGACAAGACTTATCATTATAGCAGGTAGCAATCTTGAGTTCCACCATCCAACAAATACCAGAACCTAGCTAAACCATTCACTTAAAATATGCCCAGAAAAGTCTGTCCTCCTACCTGACTATCAGTATAAGCTTTAATAAATACCTCTTATAATGCCTGCTCCTGGTACCTCATGGTCCTTTACTTTTATAGCTCATAAATGGTACATTAACCCACTATAAACTGCACTGCTGTATAAGAGAGCACATTAGTTTTGCTATTTTACTTACATATTCCTATTTTCAAAATTGTATCTGTATCCACTTACTGGGACAGAAGATACACTCCTTACACAAGAAAAAATAGCACAATGGCCCATAGGCCACTGCTGTCTCAGATGGAGCTGCACTGAAGAAGGCCAGCCACCACAAAGTTCTTCCTGCATGCTACAGAAAATGCCCATAAACATGAATGGCATGCTGGCCAGAAACATCTCTGATGAAAATGACTGGGCAAATTCAATAAAAGGACTGCAGTCATTGTATCTCCCAAAGGTTTTATGGCATGACAAAACTGCAATGCTTAAAGACAAACACTTAACTGACACTGGAAGGCAAAGGAAATTAAAGAACTAAGACTCTAAGGATGTCCTTAGAAATCATCAAACTATGAACAGAGTGACCAAAAAGGCATCACATGAAATCTCTGGACTTAAGTCTTCCAAAAAACCCAAACAAAATCCATGAGGTTTCAAAGGAGACTTTGTTAAGTTGAAACCAGGCAGAAATTTGTGAGGTAGCTCCCTCTTCTGGATCACCAAACAATGACAAGTCAATTTAAACGGCAAAAAGCAGAATTTTGCTAGTAACACCTTTCGCTATCTGGGGGTATTGCCAATTACCATTAGGCAATCACACAGACACTTATAAAGACCGTTATTTTGAGTACAGACTAGCAAACTAGGAGAGAAAGGTAGCTGAAACCCCTGAAGAGTTTGATATCATTTTGGAACTTCGTCATCAGGCAGTCCAAACATGCAAAAAGATACTGACTTCTGCTTTCAATCTATCTGCATTTTACTGAAAATGCCTTTTACTGAAAAGAACTAATGAGAATATTAAAACCAGGTCACTTTCCCACCAGTATGGCCTGCAATATGACTTCTGAATTCATATTTGCAGAAGTTAAGCTTCTGGATTGTTATTTTTGAAACAGAAGAACCTCATCTTCTTGGAATTTCTGTCAGTTTTGACAGACTCATACAGGGAAAAAAAACTGCACAGTAGGAAAAGCTTCTCTGCACATCAGCTATTCAGACATTCTCCAAGACAGCTTGAGCAATTTCTACACATATTTATAAATTGAAATTGAAAAGATCAGAAAATGGGTACTCCCTACCCTTACATAAAACTCAGCTCCATAATAATGACTTATAATGGAAGAGTAGGCTTTGTGAAGACCTGGTGATTTTCCTGCATCTCAGCTGGAACCACAAGCAATTCCACACTCCTTAAATTGTCCATCACTACTCAAGCTGAATGATAATGTTTGACTGAAACACAAAAATTAGCTTAAATGGCAGATCTGTGGTCCCAATGAAATCACTGTTTACTTCATCAGGATTACTATTTACAACAAAATCACAACATAAATTATTGCATATTTAATGAGAAAAAGGAAGCATAAAAGATGTCTCTGTTAAATTCTGGACTAGATAACTTGAAAGCATGATTTTTTACTTCCTAATACCGCATAATCAGGCATAACACAGTGTGATTTTATCTTTCATTATGTTTATACTGAGTGCATCTTAAAGGATATGGCCAACTGAAACACCGAAGGAAATTCTGATTGTTCATGCATGGATAAAACAAAAACTGCCAGGAGTTATTTGAACAGAACTAAAAGGATCATGTAAAATGGTAAGTAAGCCTTGTAGACCTGGAAATAGTGAGAGACGGAAGGAAAAGAGCTAAGATTTGCTGTGCAAGCACCTGCTGCAAATGGCAGACTTCCAGTGGCATAGAGAGGAGACCCCTTTGCCAAACTCTGCAAAAGCAAAAGGACTGAGACCCTCCCCACCATGATCCCCTTAGCAGAGAGAAGGGTTACAGAGGACAATGGGAAAGTAAAACCAAAGCTGAAGAAACCAACAAAAACTAGAAACCCCAACTGAGTATGTAAGATATGAAAAAGAGGCAGACTGAAAGGACAGAAAAAGGATTAATGGGAGATTAGAGAGTAAAAAGGCAATTGGCTGAAGACCACATCCTGGAAACTGAGATGATGAAGGCTTTAACTTCTGGCATCAAAGAGCCACAGAAAAAAACTGTACTAAACAAGTACAGCACGTTAGAGTGGGTGAGTGAACTCCCTGAAAAGGGCTGGAAAATCTGAAAACCTGCTTAAAAAAAAAAGCTGGTCTGTTTTTCAGGCTTCATCTAAGCAGCACCACTTTTCAGATCACTGAAAGGAGCCACCGTCTTCACTTAGATATTTACAAAAGAAAATAAGGACCAAAGTGTTAACATAGTATTTGTTTTATGGTCAAATGACACTTCATGTCTCTCAGGAGAAAATACGCTCTAGCACCCCTATTAAATTCCAATAGAAACACTATGAAAGCAAGGATTTTATAAATCATTGCAATTAACTCATCTTACGTATTTAAATTAATTTATTCCACAAAAAGCAAATCAACTCTTAATCAAAACACATTACGAAACAAATGAGAAATGTACATAAGCCACTTTTCTTCTCAGAACAAGTCCATATATTTTCCACTATTTTATTTTCACGGTTATTACAAAATCCATGCCATAAATAAACAGTAGGTAAAAAAAAAAAAAAATCACAAAATGGGCTATTACTGTAGATAAGCATCACTTGAAGTTAAACTACTGTAAGCATAAATATAACTTCAATATGCCGTAATCCTTCCTCTTCATCTATCATGTTGAACTTTTCACATTGAAACTAAATATCAAATTATGCAGCAACAAAAGGAAATATTATCAATTACCCACATTTTCTTGTAAGGAGTCATTTACTTGGTTTGGTCATACCCAGTCACATGTAATGTCATAATGGGAACAAAGTTCGATGGTAAGACTTCTCAGAGAGGCGCCCTTTCTTCGTGTTGTAGCAGCTCCCAGACATCAGTCAAAGTTAACCAACCAACCACCAACAGAAGCAACTGTAAAATCAGGAGGGATGAAACACAGAGCATTGCTGAATGTATAAACAGGGATGTATGAAGTAGGACTTCATACATACATGGCATCAGAGGGTGTATCAGGGTGCACTTGAGCCCTGTGACAGACCTTGCAGTGCTGTATGCAAGCTTGCACCATTCTAAGCAATCCCAGGCACAGCTCCAGGTTGGGCAGAGAAGAGATTGAGAGCAGCCCTGTGGAGAAGGGCTTGGGGGTGTTGG